>JAQGAF010005800.1:0-11391 GCA_034687865.1 Kryphioiulus occultus | reverse complement strand
CGCAGAGATTTTATGTATACAATTTTTTCAATTTTTTAACATGGCAGGGGTGGGAGGGGAACTTCCCGTTAACATACTGCACATGTAAATTTTCAAAAAATTAGACGACACTTGTTCAGGAACTTGTTAATGTCAAATGAAGAGGATTTGATTTATTCATTTTTAATTGCTAATCATTATCTACTGTATGTAGTATGTTAGAACCTGCCAGGATTTAGATATTGGCACAATAGATCAAAATTTGTGGTCACAATATTTTTGAAAGTGGTAAACTGGGTAAAATGCCTAAAGGTGATACTGTAATTAAAAAAATAATACAGGTATTTTGTCCAATTAATATACCAACTCCGCGAGTATTTTTAAACTCAGATTAGGTGGTGTTAATCCTAAAAAATAATTGTAATTGATATTGACTAATTGATGTGCTCAAGGTAGCATTTGCGGATGCGCACACCAATTGGTCAATTTCAATTACAATTATTTTTTAGGATTGACACCCACTATTGATACGCTTTTGAACAGTAATTTAGCTGCAATGTTGTTTCTAGTGATGAAAAACGAGTTTACCAAAAACGAATACATGTACATGTGCTTCGCGCCTACAATGCGAATATGTGTTTGCGCCTACAAAACTCGTTTGAAAATCTGATGTCAAGGTCTTATGACTTCACCTTAACCCAATGATACCTTGACCCGACAACGCCTGGAGCTGACCATTGCGTAACCCTGCCAAATGAAATTGCCCAGAATTGGCCTCTATAATGCATACACTAGGCAAGCTGAACGGTTACAACATTCCGATGGTCAAATTTTTGATAGCCATTGTTTCTTCTTGGACATGGTCTTGATGAAGGAACATCAGCAGGTGAGAAAGTAAAAAACCTCCCCCAAAACTATATGCCAGAACCTGTGTTGGTCGAGGAAGTGATGTGGATTTGGGGGTTCCAAGGGGTGGAGGTAGGCCTGACCTTAGAAGGCATTTTAGGGTCATTCACCCTCAATTTCGAATACCGCGACAGGTGGATCACTGACAATTCTCATCAACGTAACTCCCCCTAGCTCAGTGTACCGTTGGAAAAACGTTCCTTTATTTCTGGACTTTTAAATGGCCACCTTAAGTTATCCCTCTTTCTGTTTTGAGTGGTCAAGGGGTCACTGTTACATAGCCAGGTGGAAATATTTCCTGTACGTGTATCACGCACTGTCTTGAATATTAAAATGAGTTCGAAGGGAAAGTGTTAACTGATAAAACTAGTTAAACTTCTCCGTTTTTTGGACGAAGTGATTCGGAAGGTACTACCTCTGCACGCCATTTTTAGCAGAAAAAATAACCCGCAAAGAGTGGTCAGACCCCGAGGATAGGTTAGCCACCTCTGGAGAGTTTTTGGCCGTTATGGTCGTGGCAGTTGACTGTTGCCAAGTGGGAAGGGTGGTCAGGTGGGGCGAAAGGTAATTGCACCTCTGAGACACTCTCCATCCTTATACAATGTCTTACTCTTACAACCGGTTAACCTACATTTCTATGCCTTCAGTAAAAAATCTGGCCACACATTGCAAGACGTCGTTTGGGGATTAAGTCATTGGCATGATGTTATCCAGCGAGTCTCTTATGACGTTAACAATGCTTTCCCCATTGTATTTCAACGTAAATAACAGTACTCTTGACGCATGCATGTAACTCTAGAAATACTATCCATGCACATTAAGTCCTCGAAGGGACAGGATAGGAAGAATTCGATCCTGTTACCCAGCTGTGTCAGCTGTGTTAAAGCAATAGTCAACGTTGAAGTAATTTCCTACTACAGGGTGTCTACTTAAGTTGGTATTGCAAGTTACATTGCACATGCCTGAGACTCTTTAGAAATACTTGTCCATGTACTCGAATGCTGTCCATGTACATTGTCCTCGAAAAGACAGGATAGCAAGAAGTCGAACCTGTTACCCAGCTGGGTTAACTATGTTAAAGCAAGATTTCGAAAATGTTCAATGCCTATTGAATATTTATGGAGCAATTTAAGTTTTTTGTCATCACAAAAGTGATTTTAAGACATCCTCAACCATAGTGATGGTGAAAAAACGTCGTAGGCAATTTTTTGTGTGCAAAATTGGATGACAAATGATGAATTTTAGCCAAAAATTTATTTTGTAAATCAATCAAAGGCAAAAATTCCATGACCCTAACCCACGTAAATGGCATGGCTTTTCCATGATTTTCATGACCTGAATTTCATTTCATGACTATTTCAAAACTTCCATGACCGGCAGACACCCTGAGATATTGTTATACGTTCAGTTCTCTCGATACTTATTGGAAACTGTTTTACGACTCCATAACGACCGTCATTGTTAATTTGTCTATCTGCAAAAGGCAGCGCAAGTTTAATTACCCAAGACCTGAATTGAAAAATAATTTTCAGTGACTTAAAAATTCATCATTTCAATATTTTGTGACACCTGTTGTGGCACAGCAGAGAAAAGGGTCAGTACATACACCCCACTTAAATCGTCGTGTGACCTCCTCATGCTGACCTCTTTGAAATTATTTATAAACAGTTAATAAGTTATTCTGTTGGTCCAGATCTTGCTTCTACCAAGATGTTATATCAAAATGATAATATTTTTTGCATGAAACATCAACAGCAAACATCGCTGAACTTTTCTCGTTTATCTATACTTAACGATCCTGTTGTCAACAAATAAGTTCATATCTCAACGTGAATACGTTGCTAAATTCAAATAGCTACTTTGACTTGTATCTGGAAATGATTTATTTCCTTCGTAAAAGATTCTTAACAAACTTTATTATCTTCATTACTTCACTGTGTTTACTGAAGGCTGTGTAATTTCACCTCATTTACGTGTATTAGTATCCACATTTATATTAATCCTATGTGCTATTGACATGCCTGATCAATTCCACACTTCAAGAACCTAATTTTGCGAATTCTCATGTGCGCAATTCTCAGTTAAAATAATACAGGATAATTATTATATTTGTTAAAACTCAACTTTTGTTAGAAATTGATGTCATTGTATCTATTGACTCCTGCAGTCCATATAAGTTTTAAAATTTAGCTTGACCTCTACGAAAGCCAATTAAGGTACATGATTTTCGTCTTACGTTTTATATTTGCCCATAATTCGCTTGGCCTTTAAGGTTAACGTTCTGGGATTTCACTGTTTTTAATTGTTGGGCTCGGTGGTAGTTAATGAAAGTGATAATTTTTGGACAGGGATTTTAGTGATGTTGACGCGGGGACCAAAGTTGATTACTGATTAAGGGGGTCACTGAAATGTTTAGTAACCTTATCCTTTTGTCAAGTCACTTGTCAACAGTTTCTCGTTCTTCAATAATAGCCGTTTTTGATAGTGATAATTGCGAGGTAATGAACTAACGCCGATATTTTTTTCGTTTTAATGTGCAAACAGCTTGCCTGAATTTGACCTTAAATCGTCAGAGGCCTGTTAAACTTCTTACGAGTGTTAATGGGTTTGCTCGTAACCTTCCGTAACACTAATCTTAATCGTGTTAATCATTTTCGTAATACATTTTACGACCCGATTTGTTTGATCAGTATTTACGCCATTATTTACATTTGAACTGCATTGTACGTGCGTTTGGGGATTACCAAATTCAATGTGCAGCTATATTATAGATTCCATAAATGGCTTAAGGCAAAAAATATTGGAATATGTAATGAAATGTGTTGACAAAACATTTTGACAAACTGGTGGTCGATTATGCACAGGTACTGTCATTGAGCAATATCATGACAGCTGCTCTTTAATTCGTTGTTTTCCCAAAAAAACCGTTAAAAAACCTGTTTACTTTCCATATTCTCTAGACTGTTGATCATAGTTTTCTGGTTTATAATGTTACGCCTTAATAAACACTCCTTAAAATGAGCAGTTTTCGAAGGAATGATCAACAAAGAATTTTTTCCCACTTTACATACATGTACACTTGTTACGAATTTGCGCAGTGGATTTTTCCTTTACGCTTTATCTCCAACTTTATTTACCAGTTTCCCTGAGAACGATAAACAAACCAGCTGAGTTGAAATATATATCACCATAACTGTAATAATGTATTTTTGGATTTCTCATACAATTGCGTGCAATCAAGTTTTTTTTCCATCGCAGTTTTGCCTAGACCTTTCTTTAGCATATAATTACGTGTCGTTAGATTCATATTGTACGTGTTAATGGACTGAGCTTGCAAAACTGGTAATTTGTATTTTTTTTTTTCTTTGTAAATATAGAATAAACCGTGTGCGGACTAGTGGCGCCCTCCTGTATTTAACACTGACACTGCTGCTGTTGATATCCGGACCCTCAATGTAGCTAGGTAAATGAATTATTTTATTAGGATACGGAATAATATCAAACGTAATACATCTACTGTATATAGAATGAAAATTACACCTAACACTGACTATGGTTACCAGTATGGTTAATTTCTTTTTCATTTGGCATATGCTCATTTACTCAAACCCTTTCTCTGTAGAAATAACAAAACTAGTTCAAATTTGATGAGTTTTCTGGGATTTCCAATGGCCCATTTAAACTTCCGATTCACCGTCCCTGGAATTTCTACAAAATAATAAACCGCTTTTACTCTTCATGTATATCTTCAACTCGTATGACAGTTCATAGTTGCTAGACACTTAAAGCTCGAGATCAATGTTTTTACTAAGGTGTTTATTTTTACACAATCTAGTACTTGCCGTCGAAATCCAAATTTATTTTTAAAAAATCCTCTTTCGAATGCCATTGTTTTCACGGAAAATACGCAGTATGAATACTTGATGTAGAAATGCATAGGGAACTATGTATTTGTACTATGTACCTTTAAATTGCAAACTGCATCGTGCCTGTTTTTCGGTTGCATGACCAAAAAATAATAATAAACAACACTAGATCATGACAGTTAATTTCTGTAGCAGATTTATAAATTGAGTTTTTCGATTTGCGTCTGCTAATTTCAAGGAAAACGTATTAAATACGTGCGTTGAATATTCAGTAAAAATATTGCAAATATGTGAAAATGTTTCTTAAAAATGTAGGGCAGGTTAGATGAGCCGTGACTGGGTTGTAGTGAAAATTCGGCCAATTTTTATGAAGATCATGTTAATAGAACACGATAGAAATGGCGTCTATTTAAATGATTATTTTACGCTTATGATAAATCGCGCCAAACGTTCGTGCTTTTTTATTACTGTCGTCCAAATTGTTATGTAAAATGAGTTTATCTTAAGTGGATTTTAAAATCAAAACAAAATAATGTTCTATTTTGCAATGACAGAACCGCCTCTTGAATAGGTGCTTTCTACCAGAGCAAATCGATGCTAAATTGTTGTTTTCGTTATTTGGAATGGTTCTAAGATTGTCACAATGATACTTTAGCTGGAACATGAAACAACTGGGAAAAAGTTATTTTATTAGTTAACTTAATCAAAATTTAAGATTTTTAATTTAGTTTCCATAAACAGTTTTTCGCATATTACTGTCGTTCACATTTCTAGACAAAATAAGTTAATTTTTTTCCGGTTTTAAAAACAAAACAAAAAACTGTTCTGTCTTGCAAACACTGAATCGTATCCTAAATGGGTGTTTTCCACCTGAGCAAATCGATGTTAAATTGTTTTCTTATTTGGCGTGGTTCATTTGCAAGATGAAACAAACGAAATAATACGAAATAATTTTATTTAAGGCGTATTTTAAAAAAAATGCAACACAAAAACTGTTCTATATTGCAATGACTGAACCGTCTCCTTAAAGGGAGCAAATTTTTGGTAAATTGTTGTTTTCGCATTTGGAATGATTTTAACGTTGTATAGCCGATAACACTTCAATTG
This sequence comes from Kryphioiulus occultus, assembly GCA_034687865.1. Taxonomy (NCBI): domain Eukaryota; kingdom Metazoa; phylum Arthropoda; class Diplopoda; order Julida; family Julidae; genus Kryphioiulus; species Kryphioiulus occultus. Next base: position 5,533 of record JAQGAF010005800.1, on the reverse strand, counting down.
CAAGATAAAACAACTGGCAAAAGTTATTTGAAAAATCAACTTAATCATAATTCAGTATTTTTAATTTAGTTTCCCTAAATTTGTATTTGAAATGAGTATATTTTGAGCGAATTTTAAAAGAAAGAAACAAAAAACCTGTTCTATATTGCCATGACTGAACCGACTCCTAAATGAGTGCTTCCCACCAGAGCAAATCGATGCCAAATTATTGTTTTCGCGTTTGGAATGGTTCTAACGTTGTTTAACCGATGATACTTCAGTTGCTGGACGAAACAGCTGGTAAAAATTATTTTTAAAATTAACTTAATCATAATTTAGAATTTCTAATTAATTTCCCTAAACTGGATTTCGCGCTTTGTTGCAAATTGTATGTGCATCACAGGGTGGTCAATTCTTTGCTCGTAAATTCGACATCAATATTTATATTTTAATGGACAGTGTAAAAATTCCTTAAATTTCCAACACTGTATACTGCTCATTAAAATGTATAGTTATGCAACTTACCTGATGATAAATTTGAAAACGATGAATAATTCACGTCGAAATTGGAAGTAGTCCCTCTGAAATTATTCCGCTGAAATGACAATTCGGTATCCGAATGCAACTTGCAAATGGCTGGAATATGCAACGAGTTAACTTTTGTTCTTCTTTGTAGCTTCCTTTCAATTTGACGACCACTTGACCGATAACTGGGAAAAACCCACTTTCCAAATGGCTGGAAGCGTTTTCAAGATGGCGCCTGGATCCGAAAACAAAATGGCGACGAAGTTACCGTGTGGGTGATGTATGGGTACTAAAGCGGCCGCCTGGTGAGTAACTCCATTTATATAGCGGACATACTGTGCAAAAAATGATCAAAACTAGGCTTAAGCAAAGCACGCCTCTTCGCGATAATGTACTGACCAACCAATGGGATTGAGTTGAACCGAAGGAGTTATTTCTTTGACGTCACATTCAGGTTTTTACCCTGGGTTTTCCGTGGCGAGCACAATTTTTTTACTCAACTGACCCCTAAGTGCCTTTAGGGTCGATTTTCATTCCATAAGCACTCAAACGTCTTTGACGGCATAAAGAAAAGGGTAGGATGAGGATGAGGGGGAGGGGGGGGGCTTAGACCTGGCTCCCAGGGTCAACAGTCCGGGACGTATTTTACGAACTCCCCTTTAGAGTTATTGTCCATCAGATGGCATTAACCGTTAGTTTGTCCACCCCCACACGGGGTACCAACAGTAACAATTTGCCAGAATTGAGGTTAAGGGTGAAAGTGGACGATGGTGCGGTTAGAGGGTAACCGGGATCCCCCATCTCCTCACAGGTAACAGGTTTACCCTCCCAATTTCTTCCCCCAACCATGTGGGTCGGTGGCTGAAGGACATTACCTGGTGGAAGGTCATTGCAGTCCCCCACAACCTGGCATTGTACAGGTGAGGTAATTCGCCGAAAAGCTAATGTAGGGCAGTGATGGTAACATGAAGAAAATAATGAGATAATGAGTGAAAATGCGATTCGAATAGAATTTCAAAACGGTGTAAAGTTCTGAATGGGTTGCACAATTGCACTAGCATTTAATAAGCTACAACTATTGACATAGTTCTGTAGCTGGGAAACTGTTGTAATTTGGTAATGAAAGTTAGTTTTCTACTAATCTGTTAAACCTGGATTAAGGTTCGAGTCCGTTCATTGATTCCCAATGTGGTGAATGGACCCTGGGTGGAGCAGGGAAGGCAATTTTATTGACCTATAGTATCACTTGGTAATGCATTGGTAATGATAGTACATTGTATACTGTAATATCTTGATCGGAGTTCGAATTGGAATATAGGGTATTGACAAGTAAATATTTCCTTGTAAGTCACATAATCTAAGAAACGATGAAGCAACGAAGCAGTCAGGTCTGCGTTACGCACATATACTCGTACGTGAAAGTTATTTTTTTTAAATTGTGAAAAGTATTTTCGAAACATAATTTTTGCAACAAAACGTGCTTTCAGTTTTATTTAAAAATATTAAACAAGGTAAATTAGGATCGTGCTCTTGGTAAATGGGGGTTGTTTTAATGGAAAACGTTTTTTTTTAATGAGGAGAATGATTTTGTTAGATATTTTTCCTGGAATACACTACTCTTGTTTCGTTGGAAAACAACTATTTTGTGAAGGAAAAACTGAGTAACGATTTTCTCGTGTGTGCCAAAAAGTATATTTAATGTGTATTTATTTACACGTAGATGATCGTGAAAATAATTTACAATTCCCTTCTCGTGACGCTAGTGCCCAAATGTGGGAATAATTTCAACGAAAAAAATTTGAATTATAAATTCAATATTTCTAATAACTACGAAAAATCTAATTATATATATCATTTAAATTAAGTCATATTCCTTATCATTTATTCAGTATATCAATGAATGCGTCATAATGACAAGTGGTCCTATCGGAGTACATTACAAGGCATAATTTAACTTAATTATAACCTGCTCCTGTCAGTTAAAAGTACCATTACTACTGTATACGTCATGAAGTAATGTTATGCTTGAATTTCAAACATTATGACTTGTTGGCCAAATGTACTAAATGAAATAATGTAATGTAACAGAAGCATAGCAATGGTTTCATTCTATAAAGGAATCGCAAATACAAGATTATAATAAAGCGAAACTTCAATTATCCGGCACTCGTTTAACCGCCAGTCTGTTTTGACAAATCTACGTAAAACCACAACAATCGATAAGAACTCTGTAGTTGTATTATGTGCTGCACACGTACGACATGCTTGAATTTCACGTCATTTCTTACTTCGCCAAGAATGACTTTCCCGAGCGTTTTATAATGCATATTATAATTGTTTATTTGGGTTACTACTGGACTGACCCTTCGCAATGTGTCATTTATGGTCGCTCATAAATGAAGCTTGAGATGTCCACGGGTGATCAATCAACCTGAAAACCTAGATTAAATTTGATGATGATGAGCAAATGGACTCTGTATGAATTTAGAGTGGAAATTACGGTTAAGTGCATAATGGACCCAGGTGACTATATGCTTAAATAACAATCCACATGTATTTTTCGGTTTTTTTGACTAGTTTGCTTCGATTTTATGATGCTAAGGCAAGACCTTTGTTTCAGTAGACATCGGTCCGAATAAAAGCCCCTAGTTTTTTATACGACTCATCAGTAAGTGCAATTTTATGATCTAGTGTTGAAATAGTTTTAAGAACTTCGATTGGGAGGATGTTAGTAACTAGTCAAAGAGGAAATGTTCGCTATATTCACAACTTCAGTTCGCCTCAATCAGACCGGAGCCAGAGATTTACTTTCGATAAGTTATCAAATTCAATTCAATTAAGCGCCAGCATTGAGTTCACGTTGACCAACTAGATTCTATATGCAAACTATTTATGAATGATGACCTATATGGGTACGATTCGGCCGAATTTCGTGCTCATAAAGCGAAGTGAGAGCCATTTGATGGTTATATAGAGCTGAGAAATAGCCGGAGCACCCAAATTAAGTATACGTTATCCTTTTCTACATGATTGGTCTGCGGGCATAAACATGTAGAATCGCTTCGAATTGCAAGTACTGCACACGTATTAACGTGTAGGGAATAGTCATGCTTCTCTAACTTTTTCGCTTATTACCCCAAAACAACTTCTAGCATGTTACCCTATTCAGGTCAAATATTTGTTATCAGCAAACATATTTTTATCTAATAGTTTTACACTTTTACAGAAAATGGTGTATTGCGAGGTAGTTATCTAAAGAAAAACTACTTTTACCCAATTTTAATTAATTTACTCAGGTTTGGAAAGCAATTGGGTAAAGGGTTTATCACTCTCAGAACAAGAGGCGTTAGCGCGGTGATTACTTGTATTCTGTTGCTTCTCAACTACTTTTAGATCTACAGTAGATTGCGCTCAAATTTATTCGTATATATCAGATAGTTTTCAGTCAATGAATCATCGAATCATCATGTGAAAAATTGAAACATGCATGAGTTCGGAACTTAAAGAGAGAACAGAATTACACGTATGGTGTCAAATCGATAGGGTAAATGCATCAATGGCAATTCCAGCATTTGCATATTTTAACAAAATCTGCTTATTTATCATGCATGCACGCCTTTGTGTTTAATTGTAGGATCTGAAATTAATGGCGTCAAATGATTATATTGGTCGCATGGGCTAAGTTTAGCATACTGCTGTTATCTGTATCATATTTGTTCAAAATGTTATTCGATTCAGTATCAACCTGTAGCATGCTTTCCTATGCTTTTAGTAACATACCTGAACATTATTGAGGATTTATAAGTTTATGAGGCCGTATATTGATTTCATCTGCAGATTTCAAAATAAGACAAAATGATGCGCGAAAGATATCCTAACCTGTTAGGTAATCAATGCGACCATTCGTCCTAATCGAAATTAATCGAAAAAACCAAAAAAATGTAGTAAAAATAGGCTAAATGGACAATGTCCAAACTGGTCATTACTAGCATCATTTCGATGAATGACGTAAATTCTACAATTTGGTTTTTAGTTAACGATAACCTTAAGCCAGAAATGCCTCAGGGAAAACCCCTAAAGTATCAATTTTACCCACGTCTTTCATTACATCTTCCTTTTCTATGGTACTGGAAAGTGTCCTTGATTCCCTAGCACGAATGAATAACGAATGAATATGGGCGATGATTGATCGCTACATGTATATTAATATGCGCTTGGGTTTAAAATCATTTCATGCGAGCATTTGTGCAGCCACCCATGGCTTCAAGGAATTACTTATGCTGCCAATAAATAACCCAGAAGTAGAATTATGATTTGTATGATATCTGTGCCGGGGGTAATTTTAAATTGAAAACTGTTGGAAAGCTAAATTCGAATTGGGAACAGGGGTTATTTTAAGTCCATCATTCAAGTCTTGCTTGAAATTTTAACTTGATTGGTAAAGTATACCCTAAATATTGACAATACTGACGTACATAAGACGAAGTTAGACCATCCAGATTTCTGCATGGTCAGGCAAGGTCGTTTTCTATCCTAAGTGTAATAATTAAATTGCCAATCTAATGAGGAAGGTTGTGATAATGAAAGTGGTTACAAACTCTTGACGTGTTACCACATCCCACTATCCGAACTACCTTATCCTGAGTTTTACAATGTAACTAAAGCGACTACTTTCACTCCATTAGTTTTACAGCATACATAATGCGTATACATATTTGTACCAGTTATCGGTAAATCGGCCATGATACCTGATAAATAATATTCAATTCAATTCAATTCAACTCAGTACCCTACAGTCAGCAAATAAATGCCAAGTGGGCATTATAGCTATCCAATACCTAATTGTTGAGAGCTAGGTTCTTATATACTTGTAAGTACATTCAGAAATTGTTTGTCTATAGCTGACTAGAGTTCACGCATACAAATGTAAATAATATTTGCCTCAAAATATTTTGTTGACAAATTCAAAGAAGAATTCACAACTGAAACCTATTTTGGTATTTAGAACATATATAACAGGTTTGGTCCC
>JAQGAF010005799.1:0-11392 GCA_034687865.1 Kryphioiulus occultus | reverse complement strand
AATTCGTTATGGTATTACGAATATGATATACATTAAATTTGACACTTATCTATAGCAACTAAAATACGTTACCTCAACAATATTCCAACATCCGAAGTTTAGAACTATCGAAAGTTCCGAACACTGGCACGTGCACGCTTCGAACGTCGACAGCAGCGCCTCCTGCCGCCGAAATTTCACGAAGGGGTCGCTCAAAAATGACGCCCAAATTCTTATATAGGGGGCGTTCAAGTATTACGTCATAATTTTGAGCTTTGGTTGTGACGAAGGTAAACTTATACTAAATGAAAATCAATTAATAAAGTAGAAATAATTTAATAATTTATTTATTACACGCAGACCAACGTTTTTCTTGCAAAAAAGAAAACTGTCATCAATTCCTCGAAAGAAAAAAAATATATTTACACATATTAAAAATATCCACTTCGTTGACATCACACGCTCACCGAGCATCAACTCCTAGCATTAACGGGGGGAATATTGGTGCAGAGATCGTGTAACCCGGGTCTCGGTAAAAAAATTCACCCAATAAAAACCGCTCGGGGTACATTTGGGACCGTTGCGCAGGCATTATTAAAAAGAATTATTTTACAACGTCTTTATCAGGATGCATAAAGCCAATGCTTAAAATTGAAACAATTCAGAAATTAGGGTGTGGACTAAAACTTCGTACGCTTAAACCTTTTCCTGAAGCAGAATTATTTTGTCAGAAGCTAATTCCAAAAGAACAAAATGCAACAAGAAATTAAAGAAGGAATGAAAACGTAGATAATATTTGATCTTCAGAGTATCTTTCGTATAAATGCCATGAAACAAAATTAAATACAGATTCTATTGATAATCCGTGCTGGGAAAAACTATTCACACATAGATGTATTTCGAAAGTAACTTCTAATATGAGAAAACATTTTACCAACTCAGATGATTTGAATACAGGCACCTAATATGTCACGAGATTTTGAATTTTCTCTAAATTAAGAAGAAAATGAATTGGCACTAGAATGTGAAATCCCTGCACTTGTCTTTTAAATTTTACCTGAATTTTGAAGAAAAATCGTACATTTTACATAAATTTAAAAGTAAGTGCAACAGGGAAGTTCGCCGCACAAATTCTTATATTTCATCTAAATGTTAAAGAAAAATCTCAAATTTTATCTAAATTTAAAAGTATATTCCTATATTTTATCTAACGTTTAAAGGAAAATCTGAGTTATCTAAATTTTGAAAAAAATTCTGAAATTTTACAGAACGAGAAGTTCTTGGCACTTTTCTTTCAAACTTATCAAAATTTCAAAATGTACTGCGAGACAGCAAGGGAAAATTGCAATTTTCACATATCAGCAGGCAATATAATTCATCGTTATGGGATATACTGTAAAACACACTTCATAAGTAAATGTACTGCCCGTATCAGAAGCAACTTTCGAAACGTTACCAATTTCAGGCATAGGCTCGTCGATCCTTTTAAAGACCGTGCCAATTGTTGTTGCAGACCGAGTGTCCTCATTACCCTGCAAAACATAAGTGCGATAAAAATGTGCGTAAATTCGAACCGAATTTTCTCACAAAAAATCCAGCGTAAGCCTGCCCGAATCCAATGGGTCCTCCGTGGGTTGGGCAGTTTTTAAGTGAAAACAGCCTCAAACCGTTAAGCAAAGTACCAGCTCGCTGTAGAGTGAGTCCCTGTCACTTTGGTGTCCATTGTGGTCAAACGGCACCGAGTTTCAGCAGTCCAGTTTGGCTTCCCTCTTCGAGAGAGTCAATGTCCAGCGTTGAGGTCGAATTGGCCGTGCTCGTATTGTCCGTGAAAAATTGTTGCGCCACGGCGTGAGGCGGACTCGGACATCCCTGCAGGTTCGTGGCGTTGGTGGTCAAGCTGACCGCTGGCACAACCTGGACAGGTGGGGGAGGGGAGTAGGGAGCGGTGGTTTGCGAAGGAACGGATAGCGCTTCGGGATCGATCCCTGCATAAGGATTTGAATTAAGAAAGAATATACGGAATATAAGACCAAGTGATAGGGCAAAGGTAAAAGGTCAGGAGAAACGAAACCAAGAGTAGAGAAACATGCAGGAAAACGGCAATAAAAGGAAGATCAACAAGTAGGGATAAAACGAAATTAAGATGAGGAAAATGAGTGGAGAATATCAATAAATCAGAGATAAATGTACGAAAGCAAGAAAGCAAAAACAGGATGAAAATTGGGAATAACGAAAAAAAAAAAATAAATAAATAAATTAATTTTCGTCATGGCAAAATCAAATAAAGTAAATTACTGGAAACGAAAATAAGGTAAAACAGGGGTATGGAAGAACTGTCTGATTTCTAAAGCAAATGATTAACACTTGACGTTAAGGCTGTTTTTATTTATAATGGTTGAACAAATAGGGCACGGGGCCCAAACTGTCGATATATTTAATTTTGGATCGGGGCAAAAGAGAGCGCACATCCCGAAAACATTCATATATTTTATTTCGGCTCTTTCGAAGCGAACTAAAATAAATATCAATCACACACAACCCGCAACAGCAAACAAAGGCAATGGTTTAGTTTTGAGATGTTGCGAGAAGCAACAAATGATATCTGGCATGAGCGGAGTTTCGCTGAAGCCACCATGATTTTTTCATGACATTTTGATTTTGACAATGTCTATCAAACTCGATCAATTGGAACCGAAAATGAAAACCATGGTCAGCGTTTTTCATTTAAACTCCAATTACCAGAAATCTACGAAGAGCATCAAGTGACAAAGGAACAAGTCGTTTAAAATAACTTGGCTCGATCCTGAAAACATGCAGTACTTCACTCGGGCGTGACACATTGTGAGAAATATTTCTTACAAAAACAAGCCGAGGAGGTCAGTTGAAAATTAATTTAAGTGAGCGTGACATTAGGGTGAAATTATATAATCGGTTGTAGGATGATGCATGAGGACGTCACACAAGCGAGGTATATTTATCATAACTCCATACAAATATAGAGGGGAAACTCACTCACTTTGATCAATGCAAAGTATTCGTTTGATTCTTATCATCGATAATAGCTGCGATCGAAAATTCAACGTAGATTCATTTGACCAATCTTATTATAAATTTCATGGAGTAAAATCAATACACAATTCCAAATTAAAAAAAAAAAGAATGCCACATTCTAGTAATCCAAATTCTAGAATCTCCATTCCTGAAATCTGTTCTTTTTTTTAAACAAGAACACCAGCACATGCACCAATTTACGAGCAGCCGTTCCATAAGAACACAAATACAATTTATTGCATTTAAATATATTTCTATAAATTTAACGATAAATAATTTGTGCTGAATTTTCGATCGGAACCATCCTGCAGTTAAATTCTGCCTGGGGAGGGGATTCAAAAGAGGCATTTAATACAAAAAGCGTTATTTCGTCTCCTTAGTACTGTATCTTCCCATAAAACATGGAAAAATAATGAGCAAATAGTGTGGTTCTAACGGCCTACGAGTCTACCTATGGCTAATCTACGGCGATTTTCATCCATTTTCAATGTTTAGTTTGCAAAAACGAAATTGCATAATTAAGGCAATGGCGCAAATTTATTTTGTTTCATCAGTTCATTACTTATCGGAACGGCAAGCAATTGCGGCACAAAAATATAAAACTCTCCCTGCGGTCCTTCACTAAGTATAAAATAGACTGTCCATATTCTTTGGGCAGAACTGCGATTGATTGTGGCTTCAATGGATACTTAAGACTGTCCTACATTAGATACTCACGATGGAGAACATGTCGAGAGGTATTACTACAATGAGACTTCTGAAACCTGCCCGAGGTCCTCGTGATGGTAACTTTGGCTATTTGCTCGCAAATGGACACTGAAGTGAAATCAAACTGCCACTTCGGTGAATTGTATGTTTGGATGAAACATCCGGACAGCAATGAATGATTTAACATAAGCTTGCTTTAATGTTGAAATGCAAAACTTGAAAATGCAGAGAACTGTGTTTTTGGAACATTCAACATGGAACAGACCATTTCCATAGAATAGAACTCATTCAGCTGCCTGCTGGCAAAGAACATAGAAGCATGCAGGCAGCAAGCCACCTAGTGGCACAGTCAGAAATAGGCATGCAGGGCGTTCTATTCAACAGACACAAACCTTTAAATCTTGCATTTTTATGACAGTTTCAGGGTTCCCCCAGAGATGAATTTTCAACTTTCTTGACTTTTCCCTGACTATTCCAAGTTTTAAAACATACTTTCTTGACTTTACTGGCCATATCGGGCCACTGAAAAAGCAAAATACGGCAAGTTTATTATAAATAAACAGGAGATGGAACAGAAATTTTCACTAGGATTCAGTAAATTTAGCTTAGTTTAAAAAATTGGAAATCTCATGATAAATTTTTGCCACAGAATTACTCATCATCTCTTGATGTCTGTGTTAAGCTAGTACTTTAAATGCAATACTGATGCGTTGAATTTGTCCGACGTTTTCAACGTAAATCCATTTTCCCTGACTTTTTCCATGCCTGTCCAAGCGTTAACCAATGTGGGTATCGAGTTTAGGACAGCCTTAAGAAATCACCAGCAGCTAGGAATAACCACAACCACAACCACAACCACAATTCCACCAAACTATCGATCGCAAAGTTTACCATGTGGTAGAAGAGCTACTTTTTTTTTTTACAAAATCCAATACTGAGTTTTGGCAACTTGGCGATTTCAACGTAGAAACTTGCATCGCCACACCTCACTTTTAGTATCGTGATTCGCGGACGGCTTCTCACCTCTCGAAGGACAACGAAGTAGCGTTTCTCCCATTTTTTCGAGGAGACGAAAACATTCTTGAGACGGTCATCGTCGGCCAGAGTCCTCGGCCGACGCGGTTATTTACAGTAAAACGACAGTTCGACGGATGCGGAATGCATAAAAAGCGGCCGGTGCTGCAAGGCTTAGCTAGCGAAAGAAGCCTCTCGGGCAGAAGAAAGGCTGGTTCTGCGGCGAGTTTTGATAAGAATCTAGATCGGTTATGTACCCACCGTTCAGAGCGTTCGTCGGCAGTTTCTTCTTCTGCGAGTTCGGCACCAGCTCGAGGTCACCGGGAATCTGCGTCTGCACATTGCCATTCTGAAAATTTAAAAGAGAAGCATCAGAAAGGTGCATTTTGCACTTGAGAATTGTCCAAACTCACGAATCACTGCCAAAGTATGCTTGCGGGCAATGCATAAAGGCAATTTTCGAATGATTTTCAAATAATCTCGATCGTATAACACTGTCAGGTTTATTACTGAATAGCAGTAACTGATAAAATTTGAAAGCTATGTGTTGGGATTGAACAGGATTCCTCCAGAGACGAAATTTTCAACATCCCTGACTTTCCCAGGTTTTGAAACAAATTTCCCAGCCCACCATGACCAGTTAAAATGCAAAAATATGACATACAGTATGCCAAAGTTCATTGGTTCCCCCAAAGGCATTTCAATTTCTCTGACTTATACAGGTTATAAAACACTTTTTCTTGACCTCCTTGACCAATGAAAGTTCAAATTGCACTTATTGCACAGTTTATAAATAGGAGATAGAACACATCCTCAAAAGAAAAAATCAAATTGAATTTCCATGACTTTTTAAAGTAAATTCATTTTAAAAGACTTTTCCAGTTCTGGGAAAATCCCGTACAAAAAGCACATTACACTTTCAAAAATAACAACCCATTATGCCAATTTTCTTGTTTGTAAAACTGAACAACAATGGATTTAACCCAATTTTTCATCAGGGTGGCAAACAAAATTTATTGAAACATTATTGAAAAATTTATTGAAATACCCATGAAATATATAAAATAAATTTTCCTGATCTCCCTGACCAGTGAAATTGCAAATTGCACTTATTTACTTATTGCACAGGAAAAAAACAAATTGAATTTCCCTGACTTTTTAAAGTAAATCTATTTCCAATGACTTTTCCAGGTCTGGGTAAATCCCGTACAAAAAGCACATTACATTTTCAAAAATAACAATCCATTTTGCTATTTTTTGTTTGTAAAACTTAGTAACATAGTGTTTTAACCCAATTTTCACCAGGGTGACAAAGAAACTTTTTTTTTAAATATTGGACCTTTTTAGAATAAAATGCGCAATATTTTTGGATTTCCCCGACATGTCCAAGTTTTCAGGTCTGGGGAAACCTTGCATAATAATGACTGCCTTATTAATGAGTTTCTGTGATTGATCAAATTTGAAAACGTGTTGGGATCTACCATCCGGATTCACCGCCATGACTTTTGGAAAATTATGAGCACAGACGAAATTAGTTTTTTTACAAACCATATCTAATTAAAATACCAACCTGCGGTTGTGACATTCTGACGGTCCCATACGTCTTCCCGTCTTTGTTCTCGGTCAGCTTGGCCGGCGTATTCGTCACCTCGGGAGTGACAATTCCTCGGCGGTCGATTAAGCTGAGATGAAGAAAGTTTGTTTTAAAATCCAACTTTTGAGAGAAATCCAAAACACTTCTGCAAAGGAGCATACCTAGGTGGCGTCGGACCGCACAGCACCGATAAGCAGTTCAGGCATATGGAGCCCTGACTATACGGATTGACATTTTGCTGGCTTCGTTTGGCTGAAAACGAGCCTTTAATCTGAAAATGAAAAATGACAATAAGTATAAGTGGGATGACTAGGAATGTCTGACATTGGAGGATTTGGTGAGGCAATGAGTTAGTTGCTGCTCTTACATCTTCGTTCGTTGTTTGATTAGACGTGGTCAAGTAGGTATGGAAACCGGCCAATCCGAGAATGGACCACACGGAGAAGAAACATATCACACCTTCTATCACAGTGAAGTCAACGTTAAGAATGATGTTTCTAAAATTCATTTCATGTTTGTTCCTAGGGTTCGAAGACTAAATGCTAGTCTAATATGATTCAAAACCAATGATGGATTCACCTTTCACAATTCCAATACTCCGACAAATTTTAACAAAAACTGATCAGAACCACATGCGTCCCACCTGTCCCCATCATGATATTATGATCCTTTTAATTCATATTAAAGTAAACCAATCAAAACAAATACTACATAAACTAATTTCCTATCTAAACTCATATTAGGTGCCGGTCCCGAAATCTTATAAACCTTCATAACCTGATATTCAATAATTTTTGTATTGGTTTTTATTGGAGAATATTCGGCAAAATATCAAATGAGGAGGGAAAAATACCAACGTGACTTTCTCATAAATGTGCGAACTAGCAAAATTTATGGTTAATAAAAGCAGTTTACAAGTGGCAGGCCCCGACCCCACCCCCCAAACTGTCCAAACTATCTGTCTAATCTATCGTAACCTATCGTAAACCTGTTCACCAAAAAAGGATATCTTGCTGGCGAAGCCTTTATAGCGTCCAGAAACGTCTTATTTTGTGACACTGGAAGAAACCCGAAAAACGAATTAAAACAATGTCAACTACCGGTAATTTCAAATTGAGCCAAAAATTAGTGGTTTCATTTTGCTTACGTAGTATCAGGTGAGTAATAACGCAGGAAAATATGAAGACACAGAGAAAAGCTAGCGAAATTATGAACAAGTAGAAATAGCGATAATTGCGTCGGCCGACGCAGTTGCCGACCCACGGACAGTGGTGGTCAAAGCGGTCTGCAAATAGACAAAGACGGGTGAGACTATACAGTATGGCACATCTTTGAAAATAAAGCGGGGAAAACCATCGTGCACTCACCTACGCAGTTATCGCATAAGCTACAATGAGAGGCACGAGGTGGACGAAATATTTTGCAGGTAAAGCAATATTTTAACTTCACGGATTGCCCGTTTATGATTATTTCTTTTGTCCTCGGTGGAGGTCTGTAGGTGGGCGAATTTGAACCGTTGGGCACCTCTGCAAAGAAAAAAAACCAGTAAATTAGACATGAAAGAATTTACAAATAGGGCCCTACTTCTCAAAAAAAAGTCCTTGTTACCCAAAACCACTCATCAGAAAGTAATTTTCACCCAATTCAGACAAAATATTCATTACGTTATCAGTAAAAATAATTTAATCTAACAATAAGTAGTTGTACCTGTATACAATGACTGATCACTTTCTTAAAAGAGTACTTTCTTACTCTAAACACTTCTACGGTAAATTGCAATGTGTAATCCAAAGGGTTTCATTACCCAAAAAAGCACTTTTACCCAATTTTGGAGGCAGTAATACTCACCGATGTGCCTCTCAATGTCAGCAGCCTCCTCGGGAGTTGCTCTTGGAATGACACCGGGGTCGCTAAAACTAGTCCTCAGCAAAGTGGACATCACAAATATGAATAAAGCTACGCCGACTGCAGGAATGGCCGGCGTGATGTGGACTGCGAGATACGGACAACTGAAAAAAGAAAGAGAAAGGTTAGACATTCGCAGCTTTGGTGATTGGCATAAAAACACTATGAATAACAAACATCTTTGTTACATGTATATTGGGAGAGAGATAATATACCGCAGGGTTGGATCCTTCGCTGTGAAGTCTATGATGTCTTGGTGGAACTCAGCGAATCTTAATTTGGGTTGATGGACTACACCCCCTACCACATGGTATTAAATTACTGACAGAAGGGTACTGAGTGGAATTGACTTGAACATTGAGGTAGACCTACATTTGGCCTGATTAGTGTCAGTGTTTCTCCTACACGTTGTTGAGAATGCTCCACAGATGGCGTTGGGATATTTCAAAGCGTTCCCTATTGCCAAATGCTCATCTCGAGGCGCCCACGCTTGCGGTATAAGCGGCTGGAGTCAATTTCAGATCCTTCTGTTGAATCTGTTTATTTTGGTTTTGATGTTTTCTCTGTTCGGAATGCAGCCAGCCTTCGCATTTTTCGGGTCACAAACACCTTTTTTTCTCTTCTTCTTCTGGGATACAAGTAACAGTATGAAAGCCAGCCTGTGCCGTATCATTTATCGTTCGGTAACAGCTTTTGATATTCGCACAAAAACCGAGAACTTAAAAATATGTCGGATTTTAAACCGGCCTCCCTCGCAACAGGGAATCCCGGCTAGAAGGCTAAGCTAACATTCCAGAAAATCGGGGATAGACTTTTATGAAATGGCAAAGTCAAAACGTGACGGAATGCAAAATTAGCATAAATATTCAACACCAAACGAAGAGTTACATGTACTTTTTATGGAAAAAAATTCTGGCCATGCTAAAGTATTATTAAACCTTCTCTGGTATTTAATTAAATAAAAAAATAAACTTCGTAATATCGATAACATATCCAAATCAAACGATATTACCAGGGGACGTTCAAGTGTTTTCTCATCATCTTTGGAGAGGTTTGTCATCCTCATTGGTCATCCAGTGACCAAAATTCACCAGTTTTGATCAAATTTCGATAGAATAAATTTGCTCAATTCAGAATTTTTAGATAAATGATATCATCTCTCCAATGATGACGTAATCATTGATCAAAGTTTTTAGATTCTATTTTTTTATAATTTCTAATATAATTTCGATTCTGTCTAATTTTTTTTAAAATTTTGATGAAATAAAGTTGCTCAATTTGGTAGATTTTAGATCAATCATGTCATTACTCAGGGAACGTTCAAGTTTTATGTCATGACAACATCGTGATTTTCAGACCCCTCCACTGATGACATAATCATTGACCAAATTTGTTTCGATTCTGTCTACATAATTATTCGATCAGAAATGAAGAATTTGGTAAACTTCTTTGGAAAACAGGGTCATAAACGTCATCATTACATGATTAACGTGCCCTTTTCAGAACCCTCCCCCCCAAGTGATGACATCATGCATCACTGAGCAAAAAAGATGATGTATTCGTGTGTGAATACACGTAAAACTTGACACTTTGCACAGGATTCACTAATACAACTTGTAGCATTTAGATCCACCTGAAACGTTTCGTTTATCGTGACACACGAGCAGTAAACATCCTTTTCCGGAAATTGGGAAACTGCTTAAACGGAGAAGAAACGCCATGAAAGACAATAAGGACGAAAGTGAGGAAGGCGTTGGCGTGGGCGAAATTCTCGCTAAGCATAATAATAATTCCCAGCCCTACTGGTATAATCTCGTTGTTGTTGTTCTTCGCCGAGTAAATCAAGTCTGCAACGCCAGACTTTGGCTGACCTTTGGAAGCGATTTTTTCCTGGCTCCAGAGGTTAATTATAAATGCAAATTAGTCTTGCAGCCCTTCAATGGCCCAGTTCGTGGTCTAACCCAGTTTCGTGACACTGGCAATCTGGCATTGGCTCGATTTCATCGTGTGACAGATGGGTGGTTTCACTGTTTCAGCCAGATGTTTCATCAATTTTCAAGCACGAAAGCGAAAGGAAACTTCGTTTTTTGGAGTTTTGGGAAACGAAAATAGACAGGAAATGGGAGCTACTGTTAAGCGGCTCACGAAGTATTCAAATTACGAGTATTCTGATATCATTTCATCAACGTTTTCCTTATTCCCCGGAAACTCGTGTTGTGATTCGTTAATCCATCAACGATTCAAATTTCGAATGATAGGCAACTAATGCAAATATTTAAAACGGTACAAATGTTTCATTACAGGGTGACCACGCTTTTGCAATTTTTCATTCCTCTGACATTTCCCTCCCTTCCAGATTATGATAGCTTTCATTGATGGACGCATTTTAACAAAGCTATTAACAGGGTGTCTACCGGATTTGGTATTGCAAATTCCACGACTTTTTAATGACTTCAAACTATTTTTCTATACCTATTAGAAATATGGGGTCGTTTCGCGATAGCGATTTTCAGAAACATTATCAAGCACTGTGGCGACATGATTATTAGCAAATGAAGAATTTAAAACAAAATTTGAATTTTATTAATCAATGAAAAGCAAAAAAATTCATGACCATGTTGTAAATTTCATGAATTTTCAATGACCTTGATGTAAATTTCATAATCTTTCCATGACTTCCATGACCTGAATCTCATTTCACGACTTTTCATAACTTCCATGACCTTGATTAATAACTAATCATCCAATAGACGTACACAAGGTCCTCCAAGATAAATGTTCATAGGCCTACATGTATTTTTGCAATTTCAGAAGTCAGGGAAGTTGTTTTAAAAATCTGGAAACGTAAATTCCCTGACTTTGCAGATTTTAAACCAAATTTTCCTGATCACCCAGATCCCCGAAAATGCGAAAACATCGCCTGTGCCAATGTAAGGAATGTTGTATTTCTTGCTTTTCATACAGTACATAAACAGGGGATGAAAATTTTCTATAAGGATACCTTAAATTTTGATTTTTTAAATTTTCTTCCACAAAATTTCATGTCTTGATTTATGTGCTATTCACAGGTATCCCAGCCAGTTCTCAAGAGAAAAATATAGGAAATATAGGACTTTTTGCGATAAATATAGGATTATAGGA
>JAQGAF010005798.1:0-11394 GCA_034687865.1 Kryphioiulus occultus | reverse complement strand
CACCGACAAATTTCAATATTGACAAAGGTCAATAGCTACCCCCTCCCCCTGGACTCTCTCCAGGGGTCAGGGTGGTTTGCTACCCTTGACATGATGTCCGGATTCTGGCAGTTGCCCATGTCCCCGGAGGACCAGGAGAAGACCGCATTCTTCTGTGCTGAGGGCCATTTCGAGTTTACACGGATGCCCTTTGGCCTGTGTAATGCTCCGACCACGATGCAACGGGGCCTCGACCAAGCGTTCCTCCGGTTGAAGTGAGAATGCTGCTTGATTTATCTGGATGACATCATCGTCTTCACGCCATCACGCTGGAGGTCCTATGGGCCCACAACATCAAGCTTAAGCCCTCCAAATGTTTTATAGAATACGAAGAGGTTCGGTACCTGGGCCATGTTGTCAACCGTGAAGGCATCTGGGTGGACCCCGATAAGGTACACGCGACAGCCGCCCTCCCTGTCCACGTGACCCGAGCGGCCGTTTGCAGATTTTTGGGCCCCGCCGGGTATTACCGGCATTTCATTCGCGAGTTTGCCACCCTGGCCAGACCCCTTATCGATGCTTCTTCAGGGGTGTCCCCTTTTCACTGGACCCCTGCCTGCGATAATGCTTTCCACGCCTTGAACGCACATTATGTTCCACCCCGGTCCTTGCAATGTTTAACCCACGGGCACCCCTGTCTCTCCACATGGACGTTTCCGCCGTGGATCTGGGGGCAATCCCTTATCAGGGGACTAAACCGGACTGACGGGTGCTTACGCGAGTCGTTCCCTCCTCCCGGCAAAAACACGCTACACCATCACGGAGTTGGAGGCCCTGGCGATAGTGTGGGCAACAGAGAAATTTCGCCACTACCTTTTTCTCAACCCCTTCACTGTCGTCACGGACCACCACTCGCTCTGTTACCTTCGTTCATTAAAAAATCCCTCCAACCGTTTGGGCCGCTGGGCTGCCAAGATGAAAGAATTCACATACACTGTCCGTTATCGTCGGGGCGCTTTACACGACGAGGTGGATTGCCTTAGCTGATACCTGGCCCCTGAATTAACACCGTCGCATGATGGCGAGGACGATGCGTACGTCTATTCCATCCGGGCCCACGTGGATATCGCTGCAGCCCAGCGGGCCGACCCGACCCTGACAGCTCTCTGCACCCATGCATTACCCTGCCAGGTATCCCCCCGTGGCTACCTCATTCTGGGCGAAGTACTTTATTTTTTCTTCCCAGCTGACCCCCTTTCTCCTGTTAGTTGTCCCTGTCTCCCTGCGTGAGGACATTATCCGTGGGTGCCATGATCACCCTCTGGGTGGCCCCTTTGGCCTGACCAAAACTCTGGCCCTGGTCAACCAGGCCTACTACTGGCCCCGCCTCAAGGCCACTGTCCAGCGGTATGTTGATTCCTGCTCCCAGTGCCAGCGTAACAAACTCCCGACCACCGCCCCCTGGCCTCCTGGAACCCATCCCCACGACTGGCCCAGCGGAAAATTGGGGCTTCGACTTCGCGGGCCCGTTTTCCCCTACTGGGGGGATTAATTTATTGGCTCGTGGCTGTCGACTTTGCCAACCGCTTTTGCATCGCCTCATCGATCCGCCGGGCCAACGCCGCCGCTATCGAACAATTCTTTCTAGCCCTCTTTGAATGGTTTGGGGTCCCATGGGAGCTGATCTCGGACAGCAGCACTCCCCAGCTGAGCCATCGGACCCAGGCGTTCTTTCGCTCATATGGCATCCGGCACAGGTGCTCGGGGCTGTACCACCAGCAGACTGACGGCCTTGTGGAGCGCACCATCAAAACCCTGCAGACTTCAGTGCGGGTTTCACTTCAGCAGGGGGCAGCCACTTCCGATTGGGGCGCTCAACTCCCGCGGGCTGTGGCCGCATATAACTTTGCCACCCAGTCTTTCCTTTGGGCATCCCCCTTCCTGCTCATGCACAGCTTTCCTCCGCATCTCCCGTTTTCTTTGTTTGGCCAGTTGGCCCAGTGTTTATGCCACTTCGCGCCTTGTGCCTAGTGTGCACCCAGGTTGTCACACCAGGTGGCGCTCCTTTTTTGCTAAGTGGGGGGGTGTGAGGGTCGAGCTGACCCTCATGACCCTGAGCGTGGAATGCGCCTGGGTCACGTTGACCCCCACCAGCATGCATGCTGGAATGCTGGTGTGCGCCCTGTGACCCCACACCTAGCGCCCTCGGTATGAGGGCAAGGTTAGCTGGGAGGATAGACGCCCAAGTTTTGCCAGCGAGCCTGAGCCTAGAAAGCGACCAGACGTCCCTGCTTCTTGCACCCAGGCTACGATGTCATGTTTATGTTATGCTATGTGTTATGCTATGTGAAATAAATGCTTGTCAACCTGCCCACCTGACTGGGGATAAACTTTGGAGAACTGGAATATTCAACAGTATAGAGTAGAACTGAGCTTGGCTGGCTAATTTGCAGGGATTTAAGGCTTTATGATAGGGGCACAAACAGGAGAAATAATTGCTATTGGACTTAGGGACATTAAAATATTTCAGATGTTGGATTCCCCAAAACAGAGTTACTCGAAAAATGCGGCTGGGTCCCTCAAGGGTCACCCTTTCAACATCATAAAACCTAAGAAAACATTGGGTCCATTTGTAAGTCTGATTATTTAGACATGTTCCTGATTGATGAGATAAAGATCTGATCTGGGTCAAGATCAGGGTTGGCAGCACTACACAGTGCCGACTTGTATGTGCTGTTTCAGGGCAGAGGTCATGGGAGCCATTATTTTTAGAAATGTGTTTTTGTTGTATTGTTTTACTGTGGTTGTCAAAATGCTTCTTGTCAACCTCATGTGAGGTCTCCGTTTCACTCATAAACATACATCTCTAAGTCTTATGGGTAAATGAATTGTCCTCCATGATCTGGTGCAGACAGATTCATTACCATTGAAATAAACCCTTTTGGTGTTGTGGGAAGGGGAGAGATTCGTCTCGTAGCTCGTCTGGGTGGGTCACCCTGACCCAAACAACATTCCTCTATCCCAGTCGTTTCGTTGTTTCATGTTCAAAAGTGTCATGTGAATGTGAAGGTGAAATATTAGTGTTTTGGAGTGCTGCTTCTGATGGCAGTGTTCAAAGTTGACATTTTTATTTATGAAATTAGATTTTTTGGATTTCTGAGCGACCTCATATGAGGACAGGTCAGGGGAGTGGCCACGGCAGCCATTGCGCGATGGCCGCAGATGTTTTGAAACGCCCGCGCCACCTGGTGAGAGAACACTAGACAAACTGTTTCTTTGACCAATCCAAGAAATTGTCCCACTAAGAGATGCTCAGTGTTGCAGTTGAAAAGCTCAGTTGTAATTGGCAGAGTAAAGGGACGTTCAGGCAGTTAAATCCAGATAGGAATAAACTGTTTAGTTAGTTTAATGCACTTCAATTAGGGAGCAACATTAAGTTAAGTGAGTGAACTTGGTAAGCTGAATGAGAACTAACTGAAAAAGAACAGTTGAAAAAGGGATAGAACAATTTTGAACTGAAGTCGGTTAGAAACCAGTGCATGTGCCACAGAGAGCATGGGCCCATGCATGTGCTAAACAAATTGAAATGGGGCACATGCACCAGCTTCAAAACCCTACAAAGAACAATAATAATTAGGCTTTCATGTTTGCCAACACTCAGTCTGCAAATGTAGACCAACTATCCCTTGCAGAGTTATCCCTGAGTATTTACCAACCTTTATCCCAATCTTTCAGGAGAATTGACGAGTTCTTTGATGGCAATGGCAGGGACCAAGTAATCCAGGATGTTCTCAAAGCGATCGGCAGGAGCGGATGCGAAGGATTCCCAAAGGGTGAGTGTATTTCAGTGGAGAAACTCAAATAACGCACTACCACATGATGGAGTAGTTTAAAATGTGAACAAACTTTTATTCAATTGAATAAACATGAATTTGAAACGATAATGCTTTGTAGGAAACGATAATAATCTTTGACATTGGATTAGGTAGCGTGAGTCAGTTCTTTTTTGAATTTCAGTTTGGGTCTTGACACTGAGAAGAAAACGGGTTGGCCAATGAGATGCTTCCAAAAACTTAAGTGAGGCATTTTTAGGATTCTCAAGGACCTTCGTTGGAGGTCCTATGTTTAATTTTAGAGAAAATTGGGGTGTAATACAATGGTCCTTGTTTAGTTAACTGCTTTAAGCTAAATATAGATGTTTTGGAAGGAAACATTGAAGGTCATTGGAGAGTGTAAATGAACTACCCTGTTCCTTTGTGCCTAACATTTTATGATTACAATATATTGATCAAGAAAGTTGATTAAAAAAATGTGCATAATGCTATAACCCCCCCCCCCCAATTTGAAAACGGCGGTCTGCCACAGGATTCAAATTTCGTCCCTGTACAGGATGGTGACAAAGGGGGAAATGATGAAGATTAGTGTGTATAGGAGGAAAGAAGGTTAATTCTCACATATAGGCATAGAGCATAAAAAGGTTATAATGATATGTGTAAGCGTAAACCGATGCAGATTAGATTCAGATGAAAATTTCCGCTATTGTCGTGGCGACAACGTAAGGTGGCTGGACGGAGCGTCGTATTAGTCGAAGGTAGCCACTGGAGTACTGATGTCGCTGCGATTCGATACGTCAGAAAACGCACCTGGTTCGCGGCTAGGGGGAAATACCTGGTCGTATATCAGAAAGTGTCCTGGCTCGAGGCTCGCGAGACGGTCATCGATTGGGCGTTTGACGGGAAACTGCTTGAGATTGCTGGTAGTCTTATGCGGAGTAGCTAGTACTGACGGACCTTGGCGACTTGACAGGTAAGTGACCAGGATGGCTTCATCCTGTAACAGTGTAACTGGTCGTAACGCGGATGGGTTGCTTACGTCATCTACGACCAATATTGGAGGAATGCTTCGGCGTCTCGGTGGATCTGGTAGTTTTCGCCTTGCTTGAGTGTGGATTGGGATGCCGGTGTTATGCCCATTTGGTTTCGTCGACCCATTCAGGATCGACGCCACTCCTGCAATTCGTGCTCCCGAACTCTGTTCGCGAGAACTTCGAGAACTTCGAGGTGGCCTTTTCTCGGGCATGATCTGCGACTTCATCGGCAAGACGCTGCTCCTGGTAGACCGCATCCCTGCGAGCGTCCTCCAGATCCATGTTGGCTCTGGCGAGGTTGGCTTCTAGCAGTTCGATGGTCCTGTTCTTTGCCTTGATCCGATGGGTGAGGGTAAATGTGAAATCTTTCATTGATCTAGCACTAATAGACATGTCCTCATCGTCGATGGCATCGATGAGTGAGAGGACATTCTGTTGTTGCAGGTCCACTGCAGTTGCCTGCAGGTGGAAGTTATCCACTAATAGCTTGGTTGATAGGGATTGTTTCGCGATGGGAAATTTGACATCTTCTGGACGTAGTGGCATGGACGTTTCTGCCCGTCATTGAGATTGATCCAGCTCGTAAGACTGGTCAGCATAGGTCCAAGGGCTTGGATTCCAATAATCTATGGCGTGGGACAGGAGAGTTGTTGTCACGTCTAGGGAGATCCCTGTCAAAATTAGCATTATTCGCGTAAAAGGACATCGTTAAGTTAGATATATTGAACTTGGACAGATATCTAAATGCCAAATTGATATTGGAAGGTGTGCTGGCTGAAAGCCCGAACTGGTTAGTGCAGTGGTTAGGTGCTGAGTGCCTGAAATCGATATTGTCAGGTGCAAGAGACATTTGGTCACCCCTCACATCTGCTGAGCATTTAGATGCTGAACAATCATTATCTTGAGATGTGTAAATTTTGTTTATCATTGGGATGGTGTGAATTTTCTGAAAACCAATATATTCGGCCAACAGATGCTGTGACGAATGGATCTCACCGTCACGGTAGAAACGGGTTAAGGGGATCAGAATATTGTGGACACAAGGACTGGTCAAGTCCAGCCTGTTCAAAGGCGATTGCTGCCTCTGTAACTTACAAGAAAATGGTTCTTTCATCATTGTCTAGATAAGGAAAAGCCTTTTCACGTTCAATTAGTTCGCAAAAGTGCAGAGCCGTGACTGCCCTAATTAGGGTATTAGCCATATCCTGGTCCTTGGGGTTTTGTTGGGCCACATAAATCCTGGTAAAAATGTCTTATGACCATTATTATAATTTCAGATAGTGTGGGTTGTGCGATGGACTGTAGATGTGCTGGAATTCTAGTCAACCGGCCAGCTCTAGTCACAGTGGGGCTAATTGGATATCCTTTAATTGAAGGTTGTATAGATTGAGAGCCGTTTCTTTGCATTGAATTTTTATGGTTGTGTGTGGGATGTGGGGATTGTCCACCCATGGTTCGGGGACAGTGTGTCGAATCAGGTGCTGTGCGGCCCCGCCGTTTCGAGCTGACCCGGTTCGTTGCGGTGTCACTCTCGTTGACCTCTATATTTGGCTCATCGTGTTTTTGAAAGTTGGCAGCTGTGATAGTTATAGCAAGGTCACTGTCCTGAAGAGGTTTGCCTTCTTTTATTGTGGTTTTAACTTTCGAGTTCTTTTTATTTTCTAGTGTCGTGGGAGGTGCGTTGTGCACGAGATCGTGGGAAGATTCGACAGACGGGGTAAATATAGCGTCTGGGTTTATAACCTCCCGTGATGAAATGGTGTCATCTGGATAGGCCAGATTTTAATTTGCGCGCTCGGGTTGTTTGCCTGTTGGGGCCAGGTGGCGCTCCCGGTGCCGGAAATTGCAGACGTGCATGGGCGGCCATTTCCGTTGGCCAATTTGCCCTTATGGACGTCCGCGCCATTGGAAGTTGGTTGTGTGATGTCGCCCGGAATTTCCGATATAATAGGTGAGCCATCTGTTATTTTATCATTCTTAACGCCTGCTGTTGTGGGGGCGTCCTTTTGAGGGCGTCCTAGTTTTCTCACCCGCAGGATAGGAGTAGAAACAGCCGAGTTGTGAGTACCTGTTTCGCTAGGTTTAAAAGGGAAAATATCTTGTCCATGGAACTTTCCCAAGGTAAGATTTCTTTGCTCATCCCATACTTTGTATATGTTTGGACTGATTATGTCGAGAATGACATAAGGGCCGTCTTTTCGAGGTGCCAGTTTACTGGTAAATCCTATGGTGGCATTGCTAATAGGGTGTGTTTTAATGAGCACCTGGTCGCCAATTTTGAACTTGGATGACTCGCAATTCGAATTGTGCGTCCAACGGCATTGGTCTTGGGCCTGCTCAATGTGGGCTTGTTTCGAGAATGATGACCGAAAGTGCCTTGAGGAAATCCGTGATTCCTGTACGCACGTACAGGGGGTCGTGGCAGAATTTCTGGAATTGGAGTAAGTTGTCTTGGTGGCTCGAGCATGGCTTACAAATTCCAAAAAGAAAGGCGAGTGTCCCATGTTTTCTTTGTGAGAAGTGTTCATTGCCCATCTGATTGCGGGGATGAACTCTTCCCATTTGTTGTGGCTTTCCTTGACTGCAATAGCTAATTTAGCCTTTAAGTCTCTGTGCTTTCTTTCGATCAGATTGGCCTGGGGATGGTATGGTGCTATGTGCTGCACTGTGAATCCTATAGCCATAGGTACTTGTTGCATGATTGTAGACAGGAACTGCGGACCGTTGTCAATTCGGACGGTTTTGGGTGTTCCATACCGGAAACACACCTCATTAATTAAAACTTTAGTTATGGTGTCAGCTCTAGTGTCTACCACGGGGAACAGCTCAATGTAACCTGTAGTGGCATCACAACAGCTGAAAATTTAAATCGATCCACTGGCACCACGGGGAAATGGACCCACCAGATCGACACACACAAGGTCGAATCTGGGCAAAACCGGAGGGTTTGTCATGGGAGCCATGGGTCGGAAGTTGTCTGCCTTGTATTTTTGGCAGTCACTGCATTTCACGATGAACGCTATTACGGACTTGCGGAGGCCAGCCCAGTGGTATTTGCGCAAAATGCGGTGGAAAGTGCCGGTCACCCCTTGGTGGCCAGCTTCCACGGTGGAATGATTCCACCTGATGACGCGCTCTTGCAGGCTGATGGGCACTATCAGTCTAGGTTCGGAGTCGTCGGTGAAGTTTAGGTATCTGTATAAGACGTTGTCTAGCACGGCATATCCACGATTTGTATATGTTCGACCTTCTGCACTTTCATTTTCTTCTTCAGTTTCCAGACATAGGAGAATGTTGGCACAGCCAGGGTCTTGCAACTGAGCCTTTCTGAAATCCGCGGGGGTGATTGGTTGCTCGTCAACCAGGAATTGGTGTACTAGTACCACCTATTCTCCTTGTGCTTCCCAGGTCTAGATTGTAGATCAGCTAACCTGTTTAATTTGCCTGGAATATATTCAATATCAAAATCCATGTGTTGGACAGCATAAGCCCATCTGGAGAGCCAACCTTGAGGATTGTTCAAGGTAATGAGCCACCTTAATGGGCGGTGGTCTGTATGGACAACTAAACGCATGCTATCCAGGTAACCGCGGAACTTCATGATTGCCCAGATAACTGCGTATGCTTCTTTTTCCGTCACCGTGTACTTGCGTAGCGCAGGAAATCAGCAGCTTGGAAGCATATTCCACGACTTGGAAAGGTTCAGAGTCCCCCTGCACTAGTACTGCCCCCACCGCAATGTTGCTCGCCCCTGTAACGAGATGGAAACCTATATTGAAATTTGGCTGACACAAGATGGGAGCCTCACATAGCTTGGTTTTCAATCTCGAAGGCCCAAACACAGTCTGCATCAAAGTTAAATGGCACATCCTTTTTAAAAGTCGGCAAAGAGGGGCTGCAATGGTGGAAAAGTGTGGGATGAACTTTCCAAACCATTTGCAGGCCGATACAAACGATTTAAATCGGTCACGTTTTTAGGTATAGGGATTTGAGTGATGGCCTTGATCTTGTCCACATTCGGACTGATGCCATCCTTGGAGATAGTGTCCCAAGAAGTTTACCACTGATTTGAATAGGTGACACTTCGTTCTCTTGAGGCAAAAGCTGTATCTTAGGAGCTATTTGAAGGTCTAATCCAAATTTTTGAGGTGAAGTTCGAAAAGTGTTTCAGCCAGGAGCAGATCGTCCTATTAGGCACGGTTCAGTACGTGGGGTATCTGTGACATCATTTCATCTACCACACACTGGCAGTGAGCTGTTGAATTGCGGGCACCCATGGGCATCCTTGTGTAGCAAAGGGTGCCCAATGGTGTGATCGTAGTGAAGTATTTCTGGCAAGATTCTGCAATTGGAATCTGCCAGCAGCAATTAGTGAGGTCTAATGTCGTCATGTATGGTTTCCCATGCATTTCAGCCAAGATGGAATCGATGCGGGGAATTGTGTACAAGTCCGGGATGGTAACGCGATTTAGAGCCCTGAAGTCGGTGACCATCCGCATGTCTTGGCCACCATCATTCTTGGGGACAAGAAAGGAGGGTGCAGCCGAGTCTGCAGTGACAGGTTTCAGGTATCCCTTGTCCATAATTTGCTGAATTTTGTCTTTAAACTGCTGTCTGCGAGCCGGAGCGAAATTTGTAGGGCTTCTGTGCACACGGTTTGGCATCAGGTTTAATCTCAATCACCTGGGCCTGTACCTTAGCTGCCCCGGAGGGTTCCCCGAAGAGAACACGATGTCTTGCCAAGAGTTCGTTGACTTGGCGTTTTTGGTTAGGAGAGAGCATGTCCCCTTCATCAGAGCGTAAGAGTATGTCCTCAAGTCTGGGCACGGGTGTGGTTTTGACGTGGTGCAATGCCACTCCCTCCGCATGACCAAGCTTGTGTATGGGGACATACTCCCCCCAAGGTTCTTGAGTCTGCAGTCTCCGGACTCGTAGTCAATGTGAACCCTAGCCACTTTTAGGAAGTCGGCACCCAAGATTACAGTGTCGGTGTGGTTGCTAGGCACTATCATGAGAGGTGACACCTACCACACATACAGGTAGCAATGCGTGAAATGTGTCCGTCACCTGGGGTTTGTGATTGGCCAGGTGTATGTAGCGAGTGCTGGCTCCCGGGGGGAACTTGAAGCAGAGATAAGCTATCAAACAAGGGTTTCCCACCCAGGGAGACGTTTTATCCACCGTCAAGTAGCACTCGGACTGGGACGTGGCCTACAGAGCACTGGACGAACACCAGGTCATGCTCAGGGTCAGTCCTGGGTTCAGGTAGGGAAACCTTGAGTCAATTTACAGAAGCTTGACTTGCCTTGAGGTTTTTCCCACATTGCTTAGGACAATTGTGGATGGTGACGCCATTGTAACCACATATGTAGCAATGGAGTTTACCAGCTTTGGCAGCTTCTTTGGCACTTCTGGGCTTGGTGTCTTCATCAGATCCTTTTGGGTATCCCTAGTAGAATAGGAGTTGGATTTGCAACGATTGCCCCTGTAAGAGGGCTTTTTGCATCCTTCTGGGAATCGTCACCTCTAGGTGGACGGCTACCTTGGGATTGGCCATTTTTCGAGGGGGTCTTGTCTCGGTTGTCCTGTCGTTCTCCGAGACCAGAACCAGAGTCTACTTCCGGCCATCCTCTGGATAGAGCAAGTCGGCATTCGACTTGATACGCAGTTGTGGAGACCTTCAACATCTTTTATGTCAGATTCGTTGATGATTGACTGAATTTTAGGGTGGAGTTATGCATATAGGATCTCCAGTATTTGCATATCACTTAGAGGGTGACGCAGCAGACTGATTTGGTCTTCCATCAGGGAGACAAAGTCGGACGTGGGTTGTCCGAAACATTGTACGGAGCGTATGAGTTTTTGCCATAGGTATCCAGAGCTCTGTTCACGTCCATATCTTTGTTGTAGATGCTTCACAGCATCCTGCCAGGCATTTATGTGCGTGGTGGAAACCCACCAATTCTTGGGTTCCCCAGTAAGAAGGTGGACCAAGATGGATAGCACTTCATCCTCGTCAACCCGAGATCTGCGGATGATATTTTGAACCTCTGCAAGCCAGGAGCGAAACACATCTTTGTTTCCACCAAGGCATTCGATGCAGGAGAAAACTCTCATGATGGCATCGGGCTCCAGGGTGCAGCCTCGGGAAAAGGTGGATAGCCCTTCCCCAATGCCTGTAACATGCGGGAGGGAGGAATGTCCCCCATGCCAGCCAAGGCAGTAGAGTTGTGACGAGGTGGCACCGGGAGATCTAAGGGTGCAACACATTCCTCCTCAAGTGGAGCTCTGCGAATTGGGGGATCAGGTCGGATGGAAGATCCGAGTCTGATCTCACCAGGACTGGTGAAGTTGAGGCTGAGAATAGACTGACGAAGGTGGTCACTTCCGAAGGGACTTTCGGAGAGCCTGCCTTCCTCAGTTCCACTCCCCCGTGCAGGAGCCTCATTGGGATGAACTACATGTTTCTGAAACAGGGAGCTCCAATGACGCTCCTTGTCCAGAGTATTTTTGATGTCTTCATAGGACTTGATGATGAAGTCCATGGC
>JAQGAF010005797.1:0-11395 GCA_034687865.1 Kryphioiulus occultus | reverse complement strand
ATATTTGGTTTCTGAGAAAACCACATTTTACTCGATTCTTGCAGGTGGCCCGAATTTTTTGCTCGTAAGTGTAGTTGTTTCACAACAAATTTCCAGACATTTTGAATTTCCCTGACTTAATTGTCAAAATGTCAACATTTCCCTGACTTTCCCTGACGGTATAAACCCTGCATTAGCAATTTTACTCGTGCACTGACACTTAATTTATTTTATGTTTGAACATGCAGCTACTAATAAAAAAGCCTGTAATCTAATTGGATCCCTAATCAAACAATTCGTGTAATAAACAACCCGCGGAGATATACTTATTAAAAATAACGTCGCGCGATCGATAATGTCCAATGAAGACTTATTATTTGATGCGTGTCAACGAGTCAACCTTTGAAGCATGTTTGGAAGGAAACACGTGTAGTGGGTGAAAGAAATAGTGAAAAACACTATGAATGTGTTGGCTAGGTTGAAGAGCACGAAGGTGAACTTCACAATCTTCCCCGAGTTCAATTTCATAAAACGTGAGGAGTAATGATTTGAGGACGAAGAGTAAAGTGTGCACATCGAGACTTATGGGAACCTGGTTAATGGAGTACGTAACAATATGGGTATGCAGGTTCACATTTCACTCTTCACTCCTCACTTTTTAATGTAGGGCCCCGCTCAACACAATCGCCACATTTGCACATCGCTGACCACTGAGCTCAGTTCTGGAGACTTGAGCAACGAATAGATTCCTATTTCGAAAATCCGTAAAAACAACTGTAGGGAGTCTAAGACGTTGAACGAGAATACGTGTTAAAAATAAGAGGCCCTTTGAGTGCCAGCGTCACACTAGATTAAAGATGGCCGCCAGCGATTGCCAAACACGCCATTGAATAAGAAGCCGTGCTAAAAATAACCGGCAGCCATGTGCGTGCCGTGCCAAATAGAAACTACTAAAAGCCGAAAAAGTTGGCCTTTCGAAAAGTCGAAGTTATTTCGGTCATCATCCCGTCCCGTTTCCTCAACTCGGACGATCCCGGGTCAGGAAAACACAAAAGAATTAAAATGCAAACTCAGTGAAAGCATTGTTGGAGGATGACCAAACTTTTACAATTTTTTATTTCACTTTTGTCCATGATGTGGTCACCCTGTACTCTATTTCGATTCGGAGAAGGATTGTTTAAAATTTTCAATGTTCAGAATTTCCCCGAATACCTACTAGATGACGTTCAATTATAATGTGTGCTTCCCACTCGTTAATGAAAAACCAGATTGCACATGCATATTTCTCATATATGTAGGTGTCGCCCTCTAACTAGCCACGTTTTTTCTTCGGTATCTTGAGTAGTGGATGACCCCCGTCATCCATGAAGGACGACCTGGGGAGGGGGTATTCGAAAACTGAACACTAGGGGGAGGGTTCGAGAAAAATGGACGTTCAGATCGCCAATTGAAATTTCGAGTAATGAGGAATGAACAGATTGAACACTTGGTAAACGTGATTGTAAACTGAATAACTTATGATATTTTGGTCAATTTTCTGGTCAAATATTCTGGTAATTCATAAAATTCGATTGCAACAGATCATGTTTTACTGTTAGAATCATCTCTATATTGAACTGGTCATTTTGATCCGAATGGAAAAGAGTTCCTATGATAACGGGGGAGGGTCAACAGAATGCTCAGCAAACTTTTTTAAATAAAAATGAGGGTTAAAAATTGTAACCATCGTTCGTCATCCAGTTTTGCACAAATTTCATCTTCATCCATCATCTCTGATCTAATTTTGATAAAAGACTTTCGTCCAACGAAAGTTATCACTTCGTACAAGTTATCACTTGTAGAGGGGGTATAACTTTCGAACGTGCGTTCCCTTATAATTAAATTATTAAATTATACAAAGTAAAGAAAATATGAAGTATAATGCAAACTGTACGCAGCCATCTGAATTCATATGTGTCGTTTCAATTAGGGCAGCATCTGGCATATCGTAGCGAATTATTCCGCACGAGTAACATTAACAAATGTTGATCCCTACGTGCATCGTCGAAACATGTTGTTGAAACAAGAATAGCTCGCCAAAGTTATTTGCATGATAAAAGCGAATCACTCGAGAGATGCTGCCATTGCCAACGTGACATCTTCGAAATCCTTCGGCGTTTCCCCGTGCGCCCGTCGGATGGCGCCACGGTCGCCGTCTCGGGAGATGAATTGCGGTGGGGGATTTGCGGATTCCGAAGGCGAAGAAACTTTCGCGGATATAAATTTCGACCGTCCTCGAATAAATAACGTCTAATTTCCATTTAAAACGTATATATTTACGCCGAAACGAAACAGGCCTCTGCCGTAATCGAAACTGCGAGGACTTTGACTAAATCCCATCGAGAAATTTAATGCATCCTTCCACCTGCAGGCGAAGCTGCGGAGGAGGAGGAGGAGTTGTTTCATCCATTTTTAATGCCATTAAAATCCATTACTCGATTTGATTAGAAATCCCGAAGACAGACTCGTTCGCTAATATAATCAAATGCAAAATGCCATTAAGCTGCCATACATGCGTGGATTTCGCTTTATCCATCCGGTCGTGAGGAGGGCGCATCTCGAATTAGGTTAATTGAATTCCACCAAAAATGCAGATTTTTGCGAAAATACCATTTAAACCCTTCGTTTTTCGAACTATCGATATAATAATTACATGCTGATGGTTGTTTTACTCGAGATGCAGTTGTGAAGTTGGCACTTTACGTCATCTTGAAAGAACGCGATTGAGTTTTTTTTTTGCATTCTAGAACGTGTTCCAAAATGGAATCTCACGTTCCACGGATGTCACGTGCGCCTCCTCCTCGCGCATGGACACGTGACTCCATTCGACCAATCGACGCTCGCAAGTGAGGAGCGGCAAATTCAAAATCACTAATGAAATTGGATCAAAAATGTGCATTTCCATGCATGAAACTTTTCACGATAGTGATTAAAGTCAGAAAATAACGCTTTTGAGTTTGCTATATGAATTTTTCT
Organism: Kryphioiulus occultus; assembly: GCA_034687865.1. Lineage (NCBI taxonomy): Eukaryota > Metazoa > Arthropoda > Diplopoda > Julida > Julidae > Kryphioiulus > Kryphioiulus occultus. Next base: position 8,401 of record JAQGAF010005797.1, on the reverse strand, counting down.
AAGGTTTAATGTTCGATTATACTAAACGAGTGCTTGGTGCAACACGTCGCCGGGAGGATTTGTCTCGTAAATTACGTCTTAGAGATCGGCGTAAAATGCCAGACTTAAGTTAACATGGAATTAAACAGTCGATAATTCAAGTTTAATAAAAGGCCTACGTCCCATCCGAGCACTACATTCTCGTTTGTTTTGACGTTAATGCGAGCATTTCGTTGGTCGTCTTCCCTGATAAACAAGCATTAAATTATAGCGGGGTAAAAGCCTACTTTGCTTCTGGAAAAATAAAACTAAACATGAACAGCGGATTCGAGTGTTCATAAACATAACGGTAACAATTTGATGCACAATGTATGTTCGTTCGACATTTAATATCCTGGCTTATGCATGTACGTTAACCGAGTCATTACTTATCTCAATAAAGAAATGAAGAGTCATTTCAGTGATTCAACAGTACTTTTGTCATTTTCGAGTCTATCGTCAGGTTGCTTTTATTCCGCATTGAATCAGCAACACCTCAATTTACACAGTATAGGCTACAGAGTGCAGAAAAACTGATTGCAAAATTATTGTAAGACTGATTGATAACTGACGATATTCGTTGCAAAGATATGTAGACATATAACCAGTTTTTAAGATCGAATTGTTTATAGTAGCAGACTGATTGCATACTGATGACAATCGTGGCAAATATATCCAGTTTATAACCAGACTAGTTTACTTGCAGACTGATTGCAAAGTGGTTGTGAGAATGATTGCAAACTGATGACATTCGTGGGAAATATAACCAATTTCAGACTCGTTTAGTTGCAAACTAATTGTCAAGTGATTGCAAACTGATGACATTCGTGGCATTGTAACCAGTTTAAGACCTGTTTAGTTGCAGACTGATTGCAAAGGGATTGCCAAACCGACTAAGATGATGCTTTTGATTAAAAATACTGAATAACCAGTTTTGCAGCCTGTTTAAATCAGTTTGCGGTCTATTTGCAATCTGAATCAGTTTGTTTCCATAATAAAGGATGCACGTACATGTAATTGTACGAGTAACTAAAAATTGAACATTTTCTGAATTATAGCTACAAATGTAGGTCGATAGGGCAGCAAAAAACGGCACCCTGTAGTTCAAAAAAGCTTCAGGGGCAAAAATCGATGAAACCGCGTTTACCCCAAATTTTTCATCCGAAACTTAATTGTCCGAAATTAACGCGAATTTTATAGCAACATAAACCGCATTTCAGAGGCAGCCTGCAGGGGCGCAGATAACGCCACTCACGGTGAATTACAGTAATACTCCCTGGAGAAGGACCATTACAAGACAAGAAATACAATATGGTTGCTGCGCCATCTTTACAAACCATGTCAAAAGACAAGTGTGAGATGCCTGGCCACCTATTTAACCATCATCACTTACCTTCGCAAGATCACGATCTCAATTACAGATGAACGTAAATATCACGTGGAGTGGACCCTCCAGGACAATCACTACGCTCGTTATCTGCAAATCGACTCTCGAATTCACTACTAATGATCCGTCACTTTGTCAGAGTGAGAGTCTTAAGAAATAAACGGTATACTTGGCTATCCTTACATGGCTTTCTTCCTTCGCCTTCCAATCACTGTCATGCTTTACAAACTAACAGGCAAACGGCATCAAACTAATCTTACAATTACAAATCCCCTACATCATACATCTTCCATCAAATCGATCTTACAATTTGAAAAAAAAAACTTAGGTCTAGTGCACTTATAAATTGGTCATCTTCTCGTGCACTGAGAATTTGCTATCGAAGTGGTTCTTATCGTTGTTTTCGGGATCAAAGTTAAATTCAATTTCAGTCAATCGAGTGCATATGGTATAGGCCTAGACAAGAGAAATAGGAGTCAACCATGCAGAGTGCCCAAAGGATTTGGTAACTCGAGATGAATTCAAAGATTTCAAGAAAACACGGTTATCGAATTTAAGAACATGTCACGAAAATGTGCCTGATCAAAGCTAATGAATTAAGATTATGAGAGAACATCTAGGACTAACATTACGAATGAAATGCAATAAAACTTTAAACTTTCAAATTGATTACAAAAAAGAACTTTCAAGTATTATGTCATCATCTTAGGACTGAAGGGTGTTGGCCAATCGATTATGTAATTATTGATGTTTTACAAAACATTAGGTTAACTAAAATCCATTTGTCATGCAGTGTTGAAAAAAAAAATTCCATGACAATATTTCAACGTCTCCAACTTCATAAATACACCATTACATGTAGGCCTGTATTTGTATTGTTACTTAAAACTCTTTCGACATTCTCCTAAACTGTCACGCAGTAATTAAAGCAAAGTGGATTACGACGAATAGCCCTAGCGATGATTTATGAACTTTTGAGGACTGAGATGACCGCAATGTCAATCAACGCCCTGTACATTGGGCGAAGTTCTAAAACCGCAGTCTGAGACAAAAAAAAAACCGTAGGGTTGAATGGTGCTCGTCATCCAAGCATTAAAATCCACTGGATAAACACGTTCGCTAAAAGCTCGGTTTGCCAAACGAGTTAACGAACGAATTTCCGCCAGGGAAAAGAACAAACCGTTTGGCGCCTCGGGGCGCCAAGAGCTGGGAGTCCTCCACCCCCATCGCTCACCCGAGCTAAGTGGCGAAGCAAACAAATTTAAGTTGCGAAAAATCGATGAAACTGACGGCTTTCATGTACACGAATCGAAGCAACGCTTCACCATGCGAGCCGCCTTCTCATCATTCAACTTTTGTCGTTCAAATATCCTCGATCAACAGGTTGAACGTGAATCGTTGATTCGTTCAAATGCTGTTCAGCTATGTTCTAACGAGTCAATTTTTATCTATCAACTTTCTGTTGAAAGCGAGTGGAAGCGTGAGAACACACTGTCAACAGACTAATCAGAGTTGATCGATGATTGGTTGAATCGAACACAGTTGACCACCCTTCAACTTTAAAGCCGCGTTCTCACGAGTCAACTTTTGTCGGTCAATATAGATTAACAATTATTGATCGACAAATGTTGACCAATAATTGTTCAATTTCTGTTCAGAAGTTTCAACAAAAATATACGCAACTTACAGTTGAAGATGGCGTCCAGCGCAATTATGCTCGCTGTATTTTTCCCAAAATTCGCGTTAAATGGAACTCGAAAGAGGAATAGAACACGATTCTGGCGAAAATTCGAATTCGTCGCGTGCCAATTTGGAATTTTGTTTGTTTACGTGCTCTAAATTGAACGAAGTGAGCAAGTTGAAGGGTGACCAACTTTGTTCGATTCAACCAATCAGTGATCAACTTGGATTCAATTCTGTTGAAAAGCGTGTTCTCACATTTCAATCAGCTTTCAACAGAAAGTCGATCGAAAAAATTGGCTCGTGCGAACGCAGCTTTCAACTTGAACAAGTCGTTCCATTTAGAGCACGTGAACAAACAAATTTTTTAATTTGCACGCGCACGAACTCGAATTTTCGAAAGAATCGATCTTATTCCATTCCTCTTTCGTGTTCCATTTAATGCGAATTTCGGAAAAATTCAGCAAGCATAATTTTACCATAGATAAATTACCGGTAATTTAAAAAAGGTAATTTATTTATCTATGATTTTACTCCGCGCCAACTTCAACTGTAAATTGCATACATTTTTGTTGAAACGTCTGAACAGAAATTGAACAATGCTCTATCAACATTTGACAATCAATAATTGTTGATCGACAAAAGTGGACACGTGAGAACGTGGCTTTAGGACGATTGCAACTCGCTTTCAACGGAAACGAGCGACAAAAGCGGAGACCAAGAAGTTTTGAAGACTGGTTCAGGACTCGTACAGCACGAGTATACTGTACTGCATGGGGGAATGTAAGATAGCTAAAGCCGAGAAGACAACGAAGTTAATTCGCTCGGTCCGCAGCATCTGTTTCAACGTTGGTTCGATCAAATTGAAAGCACGAAGGTGAGAGAGAGTGTGAGAGCTGCGGCAATTTGTGTTTCGTTGAACGAGCTGTCAGTCGCATCGCGCCAAATTCGATTTGGAGACGCACTCGAGAAACGAGGCCTGTCTTAAGACGGAGTTTATCACCGCTGCGGGTGACACCGACATGTGCACATACGAGCAGATACAGAGAAGAGAGAAAAATAAATAGATCGAACGAGACGAAGAAATAGCTGCAGTCTTGTGAACAAACCGAGAAACTATAGACACTATAGATGGACTACTATAGTTGAGAAATTACCAAACTGTCAAGCAAACAGCCACGAAATTCTGCGTTTCAACCATTTAATACCAAAGCCATCAAATTCGATAACATGTTTTGTTCCGCGTCATTTTTAAACATTCCAGAGTTCCCCCAGAGATGATCTTGACCAACTTTTCCAGATTTTAAAATAAATTTCCCTGACCATCTTTACCACTAAATAGGAAAAAATACGACATATGCCATGTTATTATTACATGGACTGTACAGTATATGGTGTATAAACATGATACAGGCCATTTTCGTAACGGAACAGAAAATTTAGATGTTTTTCTTAATTCACAATTACATTATTAATTTCATATTATTGCTTATCATACAGGATTTCCACTCAAGTTCTCAAGTCGATTTCACTCACATTTTACGTGATGTTTTTTTTTGATAAGAAAAATGAATGATTTTATCCCAATTTTTACAAAATACCTGACTTTCTAGAAAGATGGGAATTCTGTCATCGCTTGATTTTCGTGTTAACCAATAGCCAGCTATGTCAATTTAAGTGTAGGCCTATTACTGATTTTAATTTCCTGACTTTTTCAAAGTACATTCCATTTCCCTGACTTTTCAGAAAGTGGAACCCTGTCATCTGTTGATTTTCGCGTTAACCAATAGCCAGCTATGTACAGTAAGTGTATTCCACGCATTTCCAATTTCCTTGAATTTTCCTAGCATTTCCAAATTTCCTGCAATTTCAAGTTTTCCAGGTCTGGGGGAAGCCTGCCATTCATTAACGTAATATGCATTTTTTTTAAAATCAACAATGACTCGTCATTTAGTTGACCCTGTTGTCATCATTTGATCAACCTCCTTCCCCGAGATGTTGACGTAGTACCAGAACGCCACTGAGCACCATCCAGGTTCTAATACTCAAGACAAATCAAAGGAAAAACGCGATAATTAAGAAACGTGGTTTCGTAAGGGTGACACCTACATATGAGAAATATGCATATGTAATCTGGTTTTCTATTACCGAGTGGGAAACACACAGCCATTATCCAGTTTCCAAAACTAGATTTTAGTTCGGTGTGTCTCGAGTATAAGTGAATAAAAACTGACCATCTATAGATCTACATGTCCATAACTGTTCGAAGTTTAGCCATAGTAAAAAAAATGTAATACCCCTAATGAAAATGAAATTCCTAAGTTGCAATCAATGACTTTTCTATATAGGACTTCGAATGTCCACCGACCAGAAATGGCGAAACGTCGTTGAATTTAGGCGAACCAGATTCGGTAATGGATATTACCCTCGATAAAGGGTCGTCGATAAGGCTCTCTCGTTCGATTCACCGCCCAATTAAACGCATTTATTATTAGTTTTGGACGAGTGGTCGAAAGCGAGGATCCCTACTTGGCACCCGTTCACTCGTTTTGCATTCGCGAAAAAACACGTTTACAGTAATTAGACCACGTGACGAAGACGGATGGAGAAAACGTGTTGCTGATATGGCAGACAGCCAGGGCTATGGCAAAAGGCAACGAGTCCATGGAGACAACATCAAACTGGCTGCTACCACTTGCAAGATTGTTTCCACTACTGCATGCATGGCAATGCATGGTCACGTTGCAAAAGTCAGTGGTCGCTATAGACAGGTTTTCGTAGCGTTATACGAAACCACTCACAGGAAGGGTGGTTGAACGAGGGTCGGACGTTAACCAGAGCCACGGAAAGCCAGGAGGCCAGCGGTGAACAGAAATCTGATAGCAAATTACTGTCAATAAAAACGAAATAGGGCGCAGGGGTCCCCATTACGGCGTTGACAGTTTGCATCTGAACGACAAAAAGGGGGAACTTACCACAGACTGGACAGATAAGAAACCCGAGAACGCCACCGCAACCACTCGATAATCCTTCGAGAATTAGAATGTGCGGTGTGTGATCACACGTGGTAAATCCCTATACTATAGATCACGGAGGTTTTAATACAATTAACACGCATCTGTTGCTGACTTTGTAGTGAAATCCACATAGTCAATTTAATAAACGGATAACATGGTGTGACGCAACAGGCGTCGATTTCACCCCGTGCAACCTCTACTGTGAAGGGACTCGTTTCGATTTCGGCTTCTGGGTCGATTTGTGTCCTGGCCAAAGTAAACACATTCGGGGCGAACTACGATCACTAAACAAACCAGAGTTTATTTTGGCCCACACAATGCGTTTTCAGTACGAGTCTATCGCGAGACCCCAGCGCCATCTATGACGCATTTCTAGCAACTGCCAGGACCTGTATTGGGAACGTTCAATTATTGTCATGCCAATCGTTATTATCACACCCCCACCCCGAGTAATGACATATCGTTGACCAAAAATGTCGAATTCAAGGAAATTTTTTATCAAAATTAGTTGGATTTTTAGTGAAATCATTTGTCAAACTGGAAGATAAACGTTGATCCCCTCCTCTATGATGACAAAATACTCGAACGACCCCTTTCCAACAAGGACAAAAACATTCAGGTGCTCCAATAGTCAACATATGCGATAGTCAAATCATCTGATCTAACGCACCTGACCAACTTGAGCTTAATTTGATCCTTGACCCCATGCACGAATTACTTTCTTCACATGTTATTATTATCCGTATGTAACTGGACAATCTTAATGCCATGGCCACACTTGGGGAACATTTGCCAGCATTGCAAGAAAACAAGTTTGATGAAATATTCGAGGCCTTTTTCCTTAAATGTTTCCTTGCCAGAAATGTGAAAATATTTGGAGAAAATCTGTTTCCAGAAACACATGAGGCCTTTTACCCCCAATACGTTTCTTAACACATGTTGCCTCGCTAGAAATGCGGAAACGTTTTGAGGAACTTTATTTCCAGAAACCATGTTTCTACTTTCTTGGAAACGTTTCCTAGGTGCGGACAAGGCTTTAGGAAGATGACCTTTGATTTGGCCACCCCTACCCTAAGAAAGCCCCCATATCAAACATGGACAAAACGTCCCACACTCACCAGCTCCTTCCTACACAGGGTGTTCTTGAACTCATGGTACAAACCCCACCTGGTGTTAGAGTAGACTGAAACACACAGGTTTCATTAATGAACCTAGGGCCCAACGTTCACCAAGGACAAATGTGTGAAGACCTTAGTGTATGAGACGCCCGTGGAGTCTCATGAGGATCTAGTGGCCAGAATTGCAGTTGCGGCTGGCAATGTTAATGACATGCCAGGAATCATTGAAAGGGTGCAACGTTTGTCCGTGTAACTTAAGAATGGTCAACGTTGGACCCTAGGTTCATTGATGAAACCCGTGTCTTTCAGTTTATTTTAACACCAGGTGGGGTTTGTACCATGAATTCAAAAACACCTTGTACATACAGGTACAGTATATCCTATAGTCAATTACCTACGATGGGCAAATCTGACTTAATGCGGATGATAGGAGGGGGTCATCGGGGGTCGACCTTGGCTGGTCCGCTTTCATTGGTCAGCAGCAACGCGTTCCATCGGCTCCTAATCCCCCTCGGGGTCACTTTCGATGGGAATTGCGTCTATTGAAGCGACGCCCCCTGACGGGGTAATGGGGGGTTATAGGGGGTCCCCCTGAAACAGAAACACGTCGTTGCTCAACACCTGCTGATCCATTAACTCTCGCATTCCTGCGCATGGCCCGCAGGCCCCGTTATCTATTGTTTGCGTCCGTACACGAACACACTACAAACAACGTGTCGTGCTCGCCTTTGCCTTCAATACGGATAAACGGGGAAGGATGAAAACGCTTTTCAAATATTGACAAACAGCGGATCGCGCCAGATGGTCCCGGTCATATTTTTAACTCGAAAGCGTCGAGAGAGGAATGGCGAATGCACGGGGAAAAAATTATAATCGCACGATCGTAACAAGGGGCACCCAGTTAGTTACCCCAGCAACGCGATTTAGCGCTATTTAAACGAGATCAGATATCAATTCGCATTCACGAAATTTGGGTCTATCGTCTCAAGGTGTGGCCATTACATTAAAGTGTCACGGCGCATGCATCAACGAACATTCAGCTGCAAACGATTCGCCTTCTGTTAAATGCATTAGTCCACACCAGTGCCGTACGCAGGATTTTAATTCGGGGGGTGCTGAACCACATCTCCTATGAAAAAATTTCGGAATTTTTTTTGTGTAGAGAAAATTACTACCAAAAA
>JAQGAF010005796.1:0-11395 GCA_034687865.1 Kryphioiulus occultus | reverse complement strand
GATGTTTGAATACACATGATTGTCTCTGCCATTTCCATTAGGTTTTATACATTACCTGGTCCATCAACAACTGTACACGACCCTAGCGGTGAAAGTAGACATAAGCGACCACACATTCATTGGCAAAAAATGTTTCTCTCGGCGTCCCCTATCACCCATATCAATTTGTACCATTAGTGCAAAAACGCCCTGTATTTAGTACTACAGAATATTCCCTACTCAACTATGGACACAATGAGAAAGTGGGCTTCTCCCAACGGCTCTTTAGCTGACAGTAATTGCCTGGCGGATGGGCAGCTAAATAAACAAATTAATTGTAGATAAGGTCAAGTTAGGTTAGTTCAGGCCAAAAACTCAAAGAACTAGAAAAAATAAAAGAAAAAGCAACATCTTGGACATGTGCCACATGTGTATTGGACAAGTAGAGTTATATTTTGTTCTGTCATACATAAATGTTTGAAAAAATATCCTTTTTCATCAAAAAGAAATTTATCAAAAGCAAACACAAAGGTTCTTGCAGAAAATCAAGAACATTTTCAAGGAACAAGACACCAAGAAACATTTATAATAATATATACTAGGATAACATTATATATCAGATTTATATTTGATTTTTACAGGGTTTGGATCTACGTGACGATGATAAAGTCGAGTGAAATTCTCGGCTTATATCGCCAATTGCTACGGTACGGAAGGACTTTGAAATACACGGACAAGCACTTTTATTTCACTCGAATGAGGACTGAGTTTGAAAAGAATCGAAATTTAACCGCAGCTGAAGATATTTCGTTTTATTATCAGGTATGTTAGGAAACTAGTTGCTAAAACTTTTAAATTTTTCTGTACGCAACATTGATGATGAAACATTGAATATGAGTTGCTTTTCAAAATAATCTCATCTTAAATTTAATTTCATTTATTGCACCGCAGTTGGCATCAGGCTCCGAAATGCCACTTGTCAATAGTCAATAATCAGTGTCATGCATTCTAATCTGATATGTCTTTCTTTATATTTAATTATATTGCCGTATATTCCTGATATACGTTTCCTTTTTTGAAATTTCGATAATGTTGTGGTTTTTGCATCTATTGTTATTTCCATTGTTTAATCTCGGGTAGGATAAAAATACTCCCTCCCTTTAAGTAATGACATGGAATTTGTGGATGCAAGTTTTGGTTGGAAAAGTCAAAGCCAGATTTTATAAATTTAATTTTATTAGTAACACTAAACAGAATAGCTCCTTCCCGCCTGAATTTGGTTGAGTTATTGTTACTATTACTTCATTATTTTTATGGTGATTTAATCGGCAACAAAAATTACAACTTTAAACAGGCATTAAATGACACATCCTGTTAATTGCATTTTGAATTGGAATATTTATTTGTATTTCAATAGAAAGGACTTTCTTTTCTCGAGCGAAAGCGGATCATCTAAACCTGCGCAGTATCTAGCTTAAAAATGTTGGTTTCTAATTCTGTGAAACTAATTACAAAATCGTCTAATGTCAGCAAGCATGCTGCCGCATTTTGGCCCCGCTACAAATCTACACTTGATAAAAGCAGAATTCCTGAAATTTTGGAGTCTGATCTAGAAGAGCATTTTATGCGAGGCCATGGTCCAGGAGGCCAAAACGTTAACAAAACGAATAATTGTGTTCAACTCAAGCATCTTCCTACTGGAATTGTAGTCAAGTGCCATCATACTCGCTCCCAGGAGCAAAACAGGACCATTGCACGGCAACTTTTGCTGGAAAAGTTGGATGTGCATATCAACGGGGATATGAGCATTTCTGCACAGTTGAGAAAGATGGAAGAAGAGAAAAGCATAAAGAGAGCACAAAAAGCTTCGAAACTACGAGAGATGAAAAAAGAATTTAAAATCCGAGAAGGTATAGAATAGTTGATTATTAGCAGTAGAAACATGTAGCACTGCTACAATTTGGAAATAAATATTGAGACAATATTATAAACGGTACTGTTATTGTTGCTTTAAAGCATAGTGCGTCGTATGGTGTTGCATCAAAGAAAAGTCCTTGAAATACTTGGACACTCCAGGGATTCTTCATAATGAATGGAAATTGACATTACAAAATAAAATTATCATAGCTACTCAGAATAATGAGAATGGGATAGTGTGGGTGTCTTAAATCCACCTTCAGTTTTGATAAATCTGATATGATTAACTCGTGAACATTACTGCACTTTTTACTAGGAAAAATGATCTTTAAATACATAATATTAGCTACAGAATAATGTTAGCCCAAATTTGGTGTAGGCCTACATGTATGTTTGGTTACAGTGGACTCTGCTTAATGGGATCACATTGGGCCCAGGCCATTTCTATAATGATAGCCTAACGATTCTAATAGCCGAATGTCAAGAAAAGGTGATTGTGCAGCTAACAAAACCACTTATATTCATTTGCTTACAATTTTTCTGTGTATATTTGTTAATGAAATTCTCATATTCGTACATGTAATGTATTGGAAAATCAATTGATCTATGCGGCCCACCAAGTCAAACTTATTAGTGCTTCTGACATCGTAACACTTTTTAGTGATTACTCAACTAAGATGCACCTTTCATAATCGTCAACAACAAAATCATTTTCATCCGTTAGCTCTGTTTGACTCACAGATAGCCTAGCAAAGCTGGAAGAATATTCCAAAAAAGTTCGCTATTCATAGCTGATGGGACATCAGTATAAACATTATAAACATTTTCTTCCAAAACTTGTCATTCATCAAGTTTTACGTATCCTCCATGAGGGAAAATGATAACAATGAATATCACTGTGTATTTGTATGCGAGCGTTTGGGACTCGGCGATTTCGATAACAATAAACGAATGATAACATTATCCGCGATCCAATTAAGCGGAGTCCGCTGTATCACAAAGCGTTGAAAACCCTGAAACTCCCAAAAAATAAACCTACATAATATTTAGCTAATAACGATTTTTATTTATTTTATTTGCACCAAGTATTTCTTAATGAATTGTTGTTTCCTGTATTAAAGATGCGCGCTTCAGCATACAATTAATTATATTTCAAAAAGTATGCAAATTAACTTTCAAGTTTCAAATACACATTATTGAAGTTAAAAAAAATACAGTTGTGAATTTTTGGAGAATGTTTTGTTACTTTCACCGTTTTCCATTTTACAAAGGACCAAAATAACATCGAAAATGGAATAACTATTTGATGGTTATTTTCATTATAGTTTCTTCGAATTCTTTCGCCTCGCTTTATCGTATAAACATTTTTCAAAGATAGTGAATATTCTAAAAATGAATAAAAATTTAACATGTTAGGCAAAATTCGAGGGCTTTTGAGATTTAGCACTCTGATACATTTAGTTATCTATCGGACTCCAAAAATGACAAAATTTCCAGTGACCTTTCTTGTTCCAGTTTCAAGGAGTCAAGAACCTGGTTTGATCAAAGGAGATTCGTTCGCGGCGCTTGAATACGAGCCATGTTCCATTTTCCCGATCCGGTATGCTCCGCAAGGAGACGTCACGTTCATCCCTTCGATAATTTTATTAGGACTTGATCGATAAATCCAGCAAAAACTCCCTCCAGACTCCATCGTGGACTCCTGCATTACGCGTCCTCATGCCCTATTTGCTCCAGAAGCAAATGCAGCCAAATCAGCTTCCCATCAGCTCTTTGTCTAAAAACGAGCATGAGAGCATATTTCAACAGCTTCATGTAAAGCACCAATGTACACCATCCAAAAATATTGCTTTGAACATTTTTATAACTGCTAAATATACATGTAGTTACCACCAGTAACCAGTTGTCGCCAGTACATCACTTTTTTTGATTTCATAAATTCCGCCATTATTAATAAAAAAATAAAATAGTTTAAGTTGGGGGAAAATCCAAAATAAAAGGCAGAATAGTGCAGTTCATACAAATTTGAATTTCTTCAAACGAATTAACCTCTTGTGCGATCGCTTTTGGGCTTTTATCAACTAAACTTTTTTATTTTGTATATGTCATCGGTGACATTTAGAAATTTGCAAAACAAGTAAAGCACTTGTGATGGGCTCATTCTGTGGATTGTGGTAAATATATTTAGCTGTCATAATAATTTTTAATGCAAAATGTATACGCTGCAATTCCCCCAGACTTGAAAACTTGGAAATGTCAGGGAATTGGAAAAGCATGGAAAAGTCAGGGAACATGAATTTACTTTGAAAAGTCAGGGGAATTCAACAAATACATTTTGTTACATTTCAAGATGTGGCAAGCAATTCTGCGGAAGAAATTAGTAATGAAATTGACAATTTACAAACAAAAAATAATTAAAATTAGATGTTTCATAATGTAAGATAAGCAAAAAATATAGCATGCCTTACATTGGCATTTGCTATATTTTTGCACTTTTAGTGGTCAGGGTGATTAATGTTCATACCGTCAAGGAAATGTGGACATTTTGCCCAAAAAGTCAGGTGGGAGTCAGGGAAAACTTTCAAAAAATTTTGAATTTCAATTTTGTGACTGGCAATTTTTAATTCATTTGTGTGAAAAACACATCATAAATTACACCAACAATTCGTTATTTCTAGTAGAGTTTTTCAAAAATTTCGCCTATGGCGTTCCCTTTTAAAGAAACGAGCTAAAATCCATCTTAAAAATACATATATGTTTAAATTGTGGGACAATTTCTTGGGTTGGTCAAGGAAACAGTTTGTCAAGTAGTCCTATATTTTGCTGCAAATGACCGTGGCAAAGAAAAATATAGCAGGTACTGTCTGAAATTCATCATTTAAGATCTGATTTTTCTAAAGATTTCGCCTGCTTACATGTTTATTAAAGCTGTTATTTCTGGTCTATTTTTTTTAAACAAAAAAAAATGCTACAGTATTCTCTTGAATATTAATATTTCTAAAAATGTCTTCAGACTACATTTTTTTTATAAATTTCGCCTACGGCGTTCTCAATTTCTAAAATATACGTGGGGTCGTGGCGAATGAAAATGCGATTTAAAAAAAAATATTAGATGAAAATTGTGAAACAAATCAGATATTATTGAGGAAAAAATTTAAAAAAAATTAGATACGTGTACTTTAATGGACAAAGTGTGTAAAATAAAGTTAAATTTTACTTACGCGTGATATTTTTTATTTGATAAGTCAGGGAAATTGATCAGATTTGGTCAGGGAAATTGATCAGATTTGATCAAGGAAAGTCAGGGAAATTGAGTTGCAAATTTTTGTATGAACCCTGCAGTAGCACTAATCGTATAGGGTCCGCATAAAATTAATGTGCGACTTTGGGAATGTTCCAGTATTATGTCTTCAAAAATCGTGATTTTCATCTGTCATCATTTTCATTGAAGTGAAGACATCAAAGTTGTTTGAGTAAGATATTTTGATCAAAAACTCTAAAATGACGGAAAATGACAGACAAAGAACATGTGCTGGTAGCACAATGTTATGACAAACGGATTGTAACACATTTTTATACAAAATATGATTCAGCATTTGGTTGAATCTTTAGCCTACCCCCTCCCCAGGATGATGACATAATACTTGAACTTCCCCTTCTCTGTAGTGGGTTATAAAACGCACTCGTGCGTCACTAAATTATGGGACGATCCCTTCCAATGGATAAGGGATGTAATAGATAAGAGATCCAATCGGTAGGGATGTAGCAAGCACGTGACTTTCGCGTTTTCGTTGCCATGGCAACCATTTAAGGTGAGGGTGCTACTATGTGACAAAACACATTAGCGGAATTACTGATCGGCATCTTTTAGCTGCTACTCTTGTCAGCCATTTTTACTAACCACGGAAAATGGAAATTGCATTACCTCGGGTGATATAAGAATGCATGCGAGGATTTTTTGTGTACATGTATAAGATTTTTTTTTCCATAGGACCGTTAGATGGAGCTGTTGAAGCGAAAACAAAATGGCGGAATCTGACCCGAAAACCCTGCCTGGTCGCCTTATCCCAACTGTATTTTTTTAATGTTTATCGATCGGATTCTCAGCCGGTTGAATATCGCGCATGGGGAAATGTGGCTTCATTCCAAAGCCGTTTTTAGGGCACCAAAACGTGATTCGTTGAAATCTTAGACGAGGAAAGAACGCCTTTAACGACAGGGGGCGCTTCCGATGACCCCATTACTTTACGAAATCCAACTGCGCTGCAACAATGCTGAATTTGAAAAAAAAAAACCAATTATATTGATAAATGAATGATGGTTTAATCACGCGTAGCTGTTAAACTATGAGACGAAATTATAGAGGAGGAATCGATACAAAATTTATTATTGAATAATTGCAAATAACCGCATTGCATACAGTATAGTGTTGGATGTAACTTTTAAAGAATATTAAATTGACCTCCAATTGTAAAAGTGATAAAATAATCTTGTGGTGTATTGCCATTTTAAGTAGTGTACATTATATTGGGCAATATACAGAATTTAGCCTGAACTTCGGAATGTGCCCTGCTTAACCATAGAAGCTACGAGAAATTGGGCTTCTCCTAACGGCTCGTAGGTTGGTAGTGATTGCGTGGCGGATGGGCTGATAAATAAAGAAATTACATTGTTAGGTTAGGTTAGACAAAAAGAAACAAATAAATGAAAAAGAATAAAATGGAGAAAATAACAATGATAAATTGCGACACATTGGACAGATGGAGCAGGGCATAATCCGAAGTATATCCTGCATTTATTACAAATACTGAGTATTCAACATAGCATCTACATTAATAAAAGTAAAATTAATCTAAATCAAAGTACAATTTTTCAGAAATACATCTTAGTACTGTAACTGTTTCATTGATAACGGGAAATTTTGCGTTTTCTTAGTGCAAAATTTACGTGAAATAAAGTGTTATATATTTCATTTCAAACATTGTTTTTTAAAAACTGTTAGTTACAATGTACACATTTTTAAAAAATGGGCGTCTATGAATCGAAATTGTCTAGAGAATTTGGAAAGTCACCGACCTTGGGTGATATTCCTGGCTTTTGGTCTTATGATACCAGAGGACTCAATGAACTCTTCCATGCCTAGATACCATTTTCGTTGAAAATGCTTTCTAGACTTTAGTTTGTTACTGTAACAAGTTTCTAAACAATAATTTTTTAATGAGGGAAAGACTATTATCACCCTGTACGATGCATGTTATAGATGCGCATTTTTTGAAAAATGACATCTGTAAAAATTAAACATGCAAATTTATTAAAATAACATACCCGAATTGCAAATTTGGAACAAGGCTTTTGGAACAAGGGCTGATTTAGTCACCACGCTCCACTTCAGTTCCATTCTGGCTCGATGGATAAAACACTTGTTTTTGAGGTAATGTTTTTGAGGACAATGTTTATTGTCGTGAATTAAGGTTGATCTTTGATGTGGCCCTGCTCGGTTCGGTCTTCCAAGGCTTTTAGGGTCATTTATATGCTCGAATTTTTCCCGAATTGATGGAAAAAAATTCAAGTAACATTGAAAAAATAAGTAGGTTAGGGATAATGTCAGTTGACTCTGCTGAAAGCCTGTGAAATTGAATGGAATTAATGGTGGATGAATAATGAGATGTGTTCCAAGTATTGGAAACAAGGGTTTTAATGTATCGTGCAGTGAAGTTTTCTAGCAACTTGAGTTTAAAAATAAACAAAGAACAAAAAAATACCGTTTACACAATATCCAAAGGATGATAAATGGACCTGTAGGACACTTGCTATTGTGGACATTTCAAATATGAAAAGAGGTCAAGGAAGGGCTGCAGTGACCGCATTCGACTTTTATTGACCATCCGGATTTCAATCTTTAATTGATGATCTCATTATCTGCCGGACTTAAGCTTATTGAAGGGACTGACCAAAAGTTTCAGTTGACCATTGAACGATTGCCAGGGCCTCCTATAGCAAACCAGAAAGATTCCAAAAATGACTACCAATAGACAAAGAAATTTCGTATATACGAAATAAAATAAATACGAAAATGAAATCACATTTCGTAAGTACATGCACTTTTTCGTATTTCGTAAAAACCGTTAGGGAAATTTGGTACGAAAAAACCCCAAATCACTAATAAAGATATGTGGCCATACATATAGTTCTGCTAGATCCAAATCAGTCCCTATTGGCAAATAAATCAATAGGGATTTCTTTTACGAAAGTCCCCATTGCCGTGATCACAATGTTTTCTACGCATGCGCACATATTTTCTTTTCGACTATTTCGTGTGAGTACACATTTCGTACGAAATCATGGCATAGACTTCTAACGAAATGTGTAGTTTCGTAACATTTCGCCGAAAATACATTTTTGGCCCAGGAAATGACGTCAAAAAGGTAACTTTTCGTACCAAATTTCTCTAACTGTCTAATATTCAACGAGGCTTCACTTATCCAGTATCGATACGCAATAAGAGTAAATGCGATTTTGATGTCTGATCTTAAACTATTTTGGTTGAATATTAAATTTTCTTATCTCCAATTTCGTTCCGCATCTGTTGTTACACAAGTATGGGTGCTGAATCCCCTCTCCAGTAGTTTTTTTAGCACTGAAACAATAATTGCTGTTCCCCCTCCAAAACCTATTGTTCCCCCTGTGACGTCAAGTATGGTAAAACATGATGAAAATCGATTTCGAAGGCAAACATTTCTTGCATTTCAAAGCACCCCATAGACTCAAGAAGCGCAAAGCGCTGATGAGTATTTTATAAGTATAAATAAATCAAAACGCACTTTAGTGAAAGCTGGCGCTTCAAAATGGCGGCAAAAAGCATCTTCATCATCATAGAAATTTTGGCGATTTTGGGACATTCAAAATTGGCAAATGACGTCATGTCTGGCCAAGCACAACCAATCTGATCTTGTGTGAAGCCAAAGCTCCATCTGCTGTTATTTATTAGCAAGATGGATTCCTATAACAAGATGGCGCATGAAAAACACTTTTGGTTTGCATTGAGTACACAAGAGACTGCGTCAAAATGGGGTCATTGAAAATACGGACCTTAGACAGTCATTGTTGCTCTCAGTATTTCGATACTGGCAGTAAGTTATCCTAATGCACTCAACACGGCTAGTAATACTGTCAGTTTCAACAAAAACGGACAGTAGTACTGATCTTGTAATAGGCGCGGTTTTGAGTGATGGATCATTATTACCGAAGATTATCCGAATTTTCGTACAACTTACTTTCAGTATTGAAATAATGACAGTAACACAATGACGGTGCAAGGTCGGCAAAAAATTCGGGTAATCGTCAGTAATTTGAACGAACGTCAGTTCTGCGCCCACTACACGACCAGTATTATTGACCGTGTAAGGTCCAAGGTGTGCAGCAAGGTCTTATTTTATGTGGGAATTACACGGGTAAATAATACTGTCAATTTCATCAAATATCGACAGTAATATTGATTGTGTAAGCAGCGCAATACTGGTAAATTGATGATCCTATCTGATTGCTGACTGTTAATCGAATTTCTGAATAAATTACTGTCAGTATCCGAATTATATTGTACCTCAGTACGACGTATGGTAATTGCTAGGTACAATCTGAGAAAGAATTATTGTAAAGTTCCTAATGCAGGTCTTACTATCAATAATACTGTCAGAGTGATCGTCTAAGCCTATAAGAGACAAGGCTTGATGTTATATTCTGATCAGTGACTACATGTAAAACTCCGAACTTTTGGATAACTTCCTGTCAGTATCGCAATATTGACAGTAACACTGACCGTGTCCGTATTAGGGAACTCGCCAATATATACTATCAGTATTTGAGAATACATATCATACTATTTTTATTCAACCTTTAACTCATAGTTTATGCGAGCCTGCAGTCAATAATATTGTCAAATTCAGCAAATGCCGACAGTAATATTGATTGGGCAAGGCGCAATTCTGATTACTGATTTTTATCCGAATTTTTCGATACCTTACTGTCAGTGTTGAAATATCGACAGTCGTGTTGAGTACTCAGTATTTGCAAGAAAAATAGGATATAAGCTTATTTCGGATTATGCCCTGCCCTAACTGTCGCAATTTATCCTGTTTTTTTGTGTTGTTTTTACCATTTTCCCCCCAACATTTTTGTTGTTGTGTTTCTTCGTTTTGTTGCCCAACCTCCAGGCAAACACTGACATAAATATTGACCGTGCAGGGTTCAAGGTTAGTACGACTTCAGTGATGTTGTCATTATTATGAACAGTGTAAGGTCCGCATCTAAAATATCATTGTTTTTGAGGAATTTGCTGGACTTAGAGGATGTGCCACTGATTTTCCATGACGCACTGTTCGTTCCATTTCCTTCGCAATTCGTTCGAAGTTCGTTGTTCATTTTCGAAGCGAGTATATTGGAAGTTTTAAGCAGAAAAATCGACATTTGGATGAGCACAACATGTACTTCGTCTAATCCTTACCAAAAACGCACCAAAAGGTAAGTTGAATTTCGATTTGGGTTGTTCGACACAACGATTTTAATTTATTGACAATCACGCATTGCACTGGGGTTGTCAGTGATTGCCCATTTTCAGGGAAACATTCTCCTAATTCGTACCCTTACTCTCAAATACAGCTGTACAGTCAATAGGATAACAATCTCAGTTTTCAATCTCGTTGAGAACTTGTGACCCATTAACGAAGCATAACAAAGCATTTACAATATCTAGCTAGAGTTTTCACGTTGTAGTTAATCTTGATACGCATACATCATCATAGATGGCGTGGTAGTTTGAAAAGAATCCACCCAAACTGTTGCCTCATCAAATGATCCCGAGAAGTCGTAAATATCTCTGTAAGCATTTCCTTATTGCATGAATTTTCACCAACCAATGAAAGGAATGCCGTACATTATATAGGCAAACTTTATTTTTGAAAAACAGAAGTCAGGTAGTTCTTGAAGTCCCATTGAAGTCTTTGTAACCCCACTGTAGTCATTGAAGTATGATGCTCCACTGTAGTCATTGAAGTATTTGAAGCCCCCCTGTAGTCATTGAGGTCTTTGAAACCCCAGTGTAGTCATTGAAGTCTTTGAAACCCCAACGTAGTCATTGAGGTCTTTGAAACCCCAATGTAGTCAATGAAGTTTTTAAAACCCCAATGTAGTCATTGAAGTCTTTGAAGCCCTACTGTAGTCATTGGAGTCTTTGAAGCACAACTGTAATCATAGAAGTCTTTGAAGCCCCACTGTAATCCTTGAAGTGTTTGAGGCCCCACTGCAGTCAATGAAGTCTTTGAAGCCCCACTGCCGTCATTGAAGTCTTTGAAGCACAGCTGTAATCATAGTAGTCTTTGAAGCCCCACTGTAATCATTAAAGTCTTTGAATCCCTCTGTAGTCATTGAGGTCTTTGAAACCCCAATGTAGTCATTGAAGTCTTTGAAGCACAGCTGTAATCATAGTAGTCTTTGAAGCCCCACT
>JAQGAF010005795.1:0-11396 GCA_034687865.1 Kryphioiulus occultus | reverse complement strand
ACATAGTATAAAGGAAAATTTCTTGCTGTGAGAATCTAACTTTCCCCTGCCCCGGGCTATCCGTCTTCACCTTAATAAAGTAGATTTTATCTAAATGCAATTTAAGTCTGCATGGAAACTAGGCATTTTTAATTTATAATGTCCATAGTTTATCTACGAAATCATTACGCCTTTCAATTTTTTGTAAGGGTATCAGGTTGTCTTCCAGTTTGGAAACACACAGACCTTCAGTCTAATACTTGTTGCAATAACGGAAAGGTTTCATATGAATTTTTAAAGTTGACTTACTGCTTGGCACAGCGATGTACGACGACGACACCTTAAGTTGCGGCTTCGGTAGCGCCACCGGAAGTCTGTTTTCACCGGTGCGTGGCGCCACCATCGCCTGAGTCATCCATGGTCTGAGCCCTGACGCCTCCGTGGGGGCGCTCCTGGGCAGGGCCAAGGGGGCCAGAAGCTGGGCCCTAAGGATGGAAACCACCTCAGAGGTTGTCTGTTCCACCATCGTTTTGGGCGCCATTTGTTGGCTGGAGAAGAAGATGGTTGGCGGCTTCTGTGTGAGGGCGACGCTGGCCAATGGGTAGAGCGGTGGTGGCAAAGTGGCCGAGGGTACCGGAAGTGCCATCTGTCTCTGGACCACCGGCTGCGAATACGATGTGGTGGTTGCGGCTGCTGGCTGCAGCGGCGGGTAGGACATGGTGACCGTGTTGGTTGACATGGACCCGGGTGGCTTGACGTAGGGTAACGTAGCTTCCTGGGGGGCACTGGTGGGCTTCCTGAACTCTGACCCGTGCTCCAGGAAGCGCTTCTGTGCCCTTTCCTGCAGCATCTGTCGTACGGTGATGTACTGCCGCTGCTTACGGGTTCCCGGAGGTTGCGGGATATTGGGCGGTGGTCGTGGCGGTAATGCGTTGCTTGGAAAGCAGATTGAGCAGAGTTGGCCCTGGGTGCCCTCCTTAAAGTTGAGGGGCACCAGGTACTCCTTGGGACCCTGTGTTTGAGAATCCACCTCGGTGGGCTCGTAGATGGTGTCCATCGCCTTGGGCAACACGTACCTGGGCGGTGAGCGGTTCATGTAGTTATTGGGGACGTCAGATAGGCCTACTTCCGGTTGCGGCAGGGCATAGCTGGTGGCTGGGGCACTTTGCCCTTGGCCCGAGGACCTCCGAAACGCGTCCGACGGCACGTCTTGCGGCACGACATATGCGCTGCCGTCCCCGTAGAGAGTACGATGCGGCTTCTGCCATTGCACCCATGGCGGATATTCGTGTCCCTGGACACCATCGGGTGTCTGTAGGGGCTCCCTCAGGCAGGAGTAGATGGCGGACCCAGGGTCGGTCATCCGCGGACTCAGCAGCGGGTATACCGGCAGGCCGTAGCTGGGTGCGGGAGCGAAGACGAGGGATTTTGGGATCAGTGGGACCTGGTAGTGGGACTTGGGCAGGACTGGCACCAGGTAGGTGTCGCTGGTGGATTGCACGCCCAAACCGGAAGCAACGTATGTGCACCGCCGGGGTTCCTCCAGAGCAATGCAGCTTTCGGAACCAGAAGTAACGGTGCTGGGGCTAGTGCCAATGTAGGAGTATTGGTTACCGGACACGTTCTGGAAGCAGGTGGGAGGGTACGGATTGCTTCCCCAGGTGGCGCTCTTGGCCCTGGATGGGGCATCTTCCAGCCACATCCTCGTCGGAAGGCCCGGAACAGGCTCCGCAGCGGTTGCGGTTGGGGCCGTAAGCTGCCGCTCCAGAATGGACATGCCGTGGCAGGCCGTGGAGGTGGAATAACTTGGCGGCGGGTAATGGGGGACGGTGGCGGCTGGAACTTCAGGTTCCTCCGGAAGCTTCTCGCTACCTCCCGGCTCGCTCGGGAACAGGTTCTCGTAGAGGCTGCTCGGAAAATCACCGGTGGTGTCGTAGATGTTCTCCTCCGTGCCAGACAGGCCATCGTCCGCGAAGCTGGCCAAGAGGTGCAGGTCCGGGGGAGAGTCAAGGTTGGCCACTAGGTGGCTTCCCGATACGCACTGGACGTCGTGGATGATTTCGGCGGGGTCGCCTGGGTGATCGTCCAGTGCCTCCTGGAGGGCGTCACGCACGTTGGACGACAGGTCGCTCTCCGCACGGATGGACGCCTCTGGCGCCATGACGCTGGGAGTGTGGACCGGAAGTAGGTCGTCGGACACGCTGATCTCCTTGGCCTAAGATACGAGAGAGTACTTGGATGTTATTGGGCATGTTATTCTGGCAAAATTAGTGACTCGAGACATGATTAGAGGAAAAATACCAAATGGTTAACTCCCCATAAGGGCAATGTGTTCCAAAAAATGGGTCTTAGTAGTAATTATTAAAAACAACATGTTCTTAATAAACTAAACCTATAACATTGCATTTTAGTATTATCCTTGGTTTTTTTAGAAATATTAGCCAGGTGTTCTGGCATTAGTAGGATATGTTTCTCCTCACAGTGGGCTTCCCCTATCAGCAAGTAAGCTTGGCTGGGCAGCTTGCAAATTTTTTCTGTTTTTCCTAACCTAACCTAATCAAACCTCACCTATGGCCGATAGGCGTACCTTAGGCTAGGTTAGGTTAGGATAGGATAGGATAGGTTAGGTTAGGTTAAATTTGCAGGTTGCCCCGCAAAGCCTTCCAGCTATTAGGAGAAGCCCACTTTTGCAATGTGTGCTCAAATCCTACTATCTTTATCTTTATAATATCCTTCATAACCTAACTTAACTAATAATCAATAAGCATAGGTTAGGCCAGGTCAGGTTAGGCTTGGTTTAGTTTGCAAGTTGCCCACAAAGTCTGTGAATCGTTAGAAGACCACGTTTGGGTGGTGTGCACCTACAGTATCTAACTTTAACACGGACCCTATAAGACACTGGCGTCCGTATAAGGACACTGGCTTTCAAGAAGTAGATTTTAGTAGATCTTAGTAAAGACAATTTTTTTTATAATAGAGACCCCTTCCATTGCATTTTGATGCATTTACCTGATGATTTTTTTGTAGAAATATTAGCACATACAGTATATACTGTATAAAAACATGGACGTCGAAGGCGCATTTATGAGAAATAATTAGGTGACAACATTTTTTAAGATAAAATAAAGAATCTGTTTAATATTTTTAATTATTAACGCGTTTTAAACTCGTATAAAATTACTGGCTATAACTGGCTATTTGCGAGGTGTGCTCATGCATTATCCTACTATTACCTTACCTAACCTAACTTATAACAGATAGGCATATGTTAGGCTAGGTTACGACGGTTATGACGTCATAGGGGCCTACAAATATTTAAAAAAAAATAAGGAAAATATACTCTAGAAAGTTGTCACATAGTGCAGCGACAGAACGAAACATGCATACTAGTACATGTATTAGGACAACAAAACTTAATTACATGTACATGCGCGTCTAACGTCATTGCATGTTTGTGCGGTTTTGTTATGACGTCATTTTGTTATGGTGTACATCTACTTTGTGGTACGCCACTTGCTCCTCTAAAGTCAGAAATTCCTTTCATTCAAAATTTCAAATGATTTTTTATAACCTCCAAATTTACTAATGTTGTGCTCAATTATTTACATTGCCTTCTAAATTTCTTTTACCTCAGAATAAACTGTAAGATGATAGACTTGCCTGAAGAGGTGTTCAAATTATGGCAATTACACTTTCATGCGCGTGAACGGTTGGAAAAATATGTTCTATGCAGTATATTTTATATCAATACAGTACACACAGTATATTGACAAAAACTCTCATTAAAGTAGTGCTGGAGTCACTAAATCATCGATTGAATACGGCTGAATTTTGAAAATCGCAACGATGGGAAATTAAGCTACTGACCAAAATACGTGTATTGGGATTTCGAACTGACGTCTAAATTTGGAGGATTGACCTACAGAGCAAGGCTGAAGTTGCAATTAGATAGACTAGGCGGGAATCTCCTAAAGGTCGTAATTACTTTCATAACATTTTCGAAATTCCACACTAATAATTGGACGATTCATTGATTAAATAAAAATTAACAGATTGACGAAGGCGA
Source organism: Kryphioiulus occultus (assembly GCA_034687865.1). NCBI lineage: Eukaryota > Metazoa > Arthropoda > Diplopoda > Julida > Julidae > Kryphioiulus > Kryphioiulus occultus. The sequence goes on along the minus strand of JAQGAF010005795.1, from coordinate 7,351 downwards.
TTGCGTGTTTTTTCAGCTCTGACCGAAATGAAAAGATGAAAAAGCTTCCAGACAGACAAAAACAAGAAATAGTTTTAAAAAACATCGGCATTGACAAGGGTTACAAAGATCCGAAATAACTCATAGCAAATAACGAGAAAATGGAGCTGTCGATTGCATAACTTCAAAGAAATTAGACGATGTCAAAATAAAACAAATTAAAAGCAAAGGTGCTGATACGGTGACTTTGAAAATCGATCAATAAACAGCAAAAGCACCTTGAAATGAAGAAAAATAATAGCGCTTACCATGACTTGCCAATCGTGCTGATGGAATGAGGCGATTTTGCTAAGTTAAACTTGAAATCTCCCAGAATTCATCCCGAATTGCGTTACGTGAAATGAACTTGGAACCCACAAACGGAGAATTTTCCAAGGCCCAAGAACTACTTCAAAGTTTGCGTATGAGGTGTCCGTAGGGTGTCTGGATTTTTGCCCTGAGGCTGTAATTAACGTCTCGAAAACAAGAAGCATGTCTCGAAAATTGTCAGTGACCAATGATGGGGTCGTCTGGCCACCTAATTAGCATACCCATAAGGTCACAAAATGCTCATCGCAAATGTTTCAATCAGCATTTGAGTCCAACCTATTTTTTTGTAGGGAATACATGAATGTCCCCTTATGAAGATGCTAAAATATGACTTTTCAGTACAAATCTGGCATTTGAATATTGGTCCAATAAATTATAACTTTAGTGTTTATAAAAATCCTTCATTGACGGGCCATAACGGGTCAATCGTTGCAAATCATTGATCATTTTTAAGGAATACACAATACAGTAGGTGGCGTTGATTTTTCAACATGTTTTATTGGCTTGACTTACAAGTCATGATATCAAACTAAATTTGATGTCAAGGGGGCACTGAAAGAAAAAGAGGCAGTAGGGGGCGCTATCGATTAAAAAGGGGTAGTTGGAAGTGACACTTTACTATGATGTCCTCTAAGAATGCGATATTTTTTTGAGAAATGTGGGCTAAAATCCAGCAATTTTGATTTTTGTTTATAGGAAGTTCTTAAAAATTGGCCAAAATCCGTTCAGTGGATCTAATTTTTAAAAAGTTTACCATGACAACCTCTATAGAAATTCATGGAAGAAAGTTTCATGACAGAAAAAGAAATAGCAAAGAACGCTGTTTAATTACCGTGGTTCATTATCCACAAAAATACAAACTTGACATGGTCCATATATCGTACAATGAGCAAGAGACGTTCGATATTTTCAAGCCCTGTAACACCATATTAACATCTGAAATGCACACGTGAACTAACACAGTGGGATCCTCCTAAACATATCCCAGGGAAACAAAACAGGTGACTTGATGGAATGCACTATACATATGAAAAAACTACATGGGTTCAAGAGTATCTTAGTTTTCACATCATCATCGTGCATCTGCCTGGGGAACACTACCCCACCCCTACAAACTCAAAACAAACTCAAAACAATTTCTGACTGAAATTTTAGAAAACGTATTCACAAAAATTGATCCGGTCACAACATAGTTTCTTTAAACCAAAAATTTGCCTATTACTTTCCTTTGTTTTTCTGAAAGGATTTTTTGATCTTCAAAAAATTTGCATTGGTCGTGTCAATCCAATACGTAACTTGGGACCTGCCTATTAAAAAAAAAATTACCTACTGAGTTTCTTCACTATTAATATTTTTATCAAAAATATTTTTTAAAAACTTTGTGATCTTTTTAATTTTAAGAATTTCTAAAAATCATTTTAGGTAAAATTAATCACAATTTCGCCTATGGTGGTACCTTCTTAATTATTATGCTTCCAACATTTGTAAAATAAATTTTCAACAATGTCCTAACATGAATTAATTTCAGAAGGGCTCAAATAATTTAAAGAAAATGTAAGGAGGGAGCCGTAAGGAAATTAAAAAAAAGTGGATGACAGCCTGGTAAACTAATTTGACGTCAATAAGGCCACGACAAATAAATTTAGTTCGAATACAACGTTTCGAAAATTCCATACTCGTTTATATTATTTAGTCAAGACGTCAATTTTTTTTTAATTGCGATTCGTTGACCTAGAATTTGAAAACGTGTTATATATTTTTAAATTTGCCAAAACATAAATAAAGTTGGATCCGTGACGTTCAATGTAGAGTGAACTACTCCTATTCACCTTACATATTGGTTTTCATAGCTCAACTCATTTTTTATCAATAAACGTTGAAATTTGTAACGTTGAAAAGGGCGTTGTTCACTGTAAGTTTCATTCAACAAAGTAAAAAGGTTAAATAATTTATTAGGCATATAATATGCTCCAAAGTTTGCTTGAGGGTCTTCCGAAAACCCAAAAATCAAGAGGTATTGACGTCTGTGCTCGCAACTAACATCTCAATATAGCTTTTTGCAATACTACAAAACCGATAACACAAGATACCCAAAACTCAACCGGAGTATCACAGCAATCTCAATACGACACTAACGGAAACGTTCGAGTTTAAAGTGAGGTTAACTTATTCTGACCTGAGATCAAATTGAGTTACGACTAAAATTGATCCCCAACATCATTTTCATAAAAATCCCCAGATAAAGAGTTTTCAACTTCCGAGAGATGGTTTTCGAGTTGCAGGTCGTCCTCCTGCTGCTGATGCGGAGAATTAGCCGAAAGTGACGGCAACGATGGTCCTGCATTTCCAGTTCTGCCAAAGTTTCTGAGTTGCTTCCCACCATGACCATTTTCCTCAAAAGACGGGAGGTCTTCCACGTCCGAAGCCGTATCACTGGCCACACCTTGTTTATTATAAGTTCTGTTCTCAGAAATGCCATCATCGCTTTTCTTAGAGGACACAAACTCCATTGCGGCAATCCTCGGAATAGGCTGCATTTCACCATTCAGCTTGCTAATTTGGGACATTGGAGTGCTTCGTTGTTTCACACGTGTGTTGCTCTCAGATGAGGTCATGATTGCAAAATCCCGCGACAAGTCTCTTAGATGCGTTTTGGAGTCATGATGACCATTTGTGATAACTTTAGTATCATCATAGTTTTTTGGTTTCAAATCATGGCCATTAGCAGCCAGGGAACCATAGCCAAATGATTGGGAATTCACCTTTTCATCGTCGACAACACCCAAGTCAAGTTTTAGCTGATCTAAAGCTTTTGTCATTTTTTCCTGAAACATATGCGAAGGAAAATTCAAGTTTGATAGAGGGAATCACTAAACGAAACCACTGTAATTCAATTCCGCTAATGGAATTGCATGCCCATGCTGATGCATATCGTTGGTCGTAATTTTTGCATGCCACCAGACAACAATCAAGATCGCAGTAAAGTTCGAGACATTCATTTCAACAATGATGTTGGGGTCCACTCTACCGCGACAACATTTGTCGATTAAATTGGGTTGAAGGATTACACCCCCCTGCCACATGCCATATCTTTGCTGACTGCAGGGTACTGAGTTGAATTGAATTTGTACGGTGTTCTGAGAATCTGAGGCTAACTATTTCTAGGCTGATTTCTTGAAATCGAGAAAACATTTTACAATTTCCATATTTGAACATTATGCTGACATAGCAAGTTTCAAATAATTTTTCTTTTGGATGCACGCTACTCTGCCGAGAAGTGGATATATAGATGCCAATACTCACCATGCTTAATTCGAGCCGCCTTTTCTCCATATGACTATGAAATACTTGATTCAAGACTCTGAAACAAACCATATTTCTATGAAACTTACCGAGAAATGTTAGATTAACTTTGAATGTATCGTTGTCAGCAACTTGGGAGTATAAATAATTGTGAAATAGAAAGTCAACGCACAAAGAAACTGAACTTCAACTTCTTCAAACTTTTCTGCAATGTCGTTTTTCTCTTGTTGGTTGAAGTTCATAATTGGTTCTTGTTCAAAAGTAATTTTTAGAAGATTTCCATTTTAGTTTTGTCAAATTGGTCTCTCGAAATTTCAAAGTTACAGGTTTGACTTTTTGCTTTCATAAGGTACAGATGCAGCAGTGTATTGTACACAAAATATTAAACAACTAACAGTAAAAGCCACAACTCACTTGTTGGTATAAATACCACGTAGAAGAATATCATTTGTAACATCAACGGTGAATTCCAGGTATTTCATCTCCTCGTCCCTAGATTTTAATATAGTCTACATTAGAATGAAATATTACAAATGAAAAATTACACAGAGACAAGAAATTTAAAAAGCCATACTCTTCTTTTTGTTGCAAATGAGACTGGGTGTCATTGTGCGGATACGTGCTGCCGAAAAAGTTGTCCCTAAAACAAATATCACCAACATTTTCTCAGTAACTTGCCAAATGAAAATTGAATCAATTTAATCGTGTTTGATCTCACCTGTGTTTTGAAATAGTTTTGCTACGTAAAATTTCCGACGAATCGCCGCTATTCAGATCAACATTGCTTCGGAGAGAATCGTGACTTGACGATCTTTTCCTGTGGTGCAAACGACTGTCTCTAGCAGTCTTTCGGTGTTTGTCGCTTGCCTCAAGATGCTCTTCACTTTCCCAACGTTCAGAGTAGTCTGATGAATCCGAGTGCTTAGAAAATGGTTTTCCTCTAGTGTTTTCTGGCTGGAAATAGTGTTAAAATTGAAAACAAATGAAATATTGTTTGCTTGTGAATTTTCTTGTCATCTTTATTGAGGAATCTTTATTTACTGATTTATTTGCCCTAGTGGGAATAACAATCTCGGTGATGTACCTTTATTTCTTTCCGCCGAGGGGGATTATACCAGCGGTACTCCTGCAGTCGCGGTTTTACGTCCGTTCGCAAAAGCCTGGGCACAAATGGCTCAGGAGGGGTGAAATATTCCGAATGCTTATCCAGCAAATCCTTAGGATTCCGCGATTCGATGCTGATTTTTAGTCGGTGGCCCGAAGTTTTGCTTCTGGATGATGGACGTCGAAAATGACAATGCGGTGAAGCTACTTGAGTGATCAGTCGTTGTTGCTCCCGCTTTAATGCTTCAAGGTAGTAGCTGATTTTCGTGGTTGTCTGGAGAACTTCCTCTCGATTTACTTGGGCGTACTGAACAGGAATTAAAAATCAGAGGAGTCTAGGGGTTTCTTCAAAATATTGGCCAAACATCCTCGAAACACATGCTCACAGATGTAGAAAATTCTCCAATTTTTTTTAGACATCTATTAGTTCTCGATATGTGCCTACCAAGTGATTCTACATTGATTTGAGTAAAATCATCTCTAGTTCTAGTTCTTCCCACACCGGTGAAATTTTTTTGCAGCCTTATTATTAGAGATATGGCGACATTTGTTTATGTGTTATGTGTAACAAATTTACTTTTGAATTTTCCATAGGTGATGTTTCCTCCTTCCGCCACTAGAGAGTGTTGAGTTACAAGATGCGATTTTACGACTCAGCACTCTCTAGTGGCGGCAGCCTGAAACACTTCACCACTGTAAAATTCCAAACACAACTTTTGAGTGATGCTTGTTTGATGTTGGCAAGCTTGATCACCACATCTAACTAATACGGCCATAAAAAATGCACGAAACTACTGTAAAAAGTTCTGCCTGGTTCAGTAATTTCGAATTCGTGTATTTTTTGAGGCCAGATTATTAGAGGTATGGTGACCGAGTTTGATGATATCAAACATTACAAACATCTGGCAAATTTTTTTTTTAATATTCCAGCATCAAAATGTTGCCGCCTTCCGCCACTACAGGACGCTGAGTCATAAAATGTTATCTTTCAACTCAGTGCCCTCTAGTGGCAGAAGGTGGAAACATTTCACAGCTGGAAAATTCCAAAGAATCTTTGAGAGATCTGTGTTTGCTATCATCAAACTCGATCGCACTATACATGTATCAAATAATACAGCATGCAAAAAATCACGAAATTGCTGGCAACATTTATAATCACCCAGTGTTGTAGCATGTGAACTGGCAAATGCTTTGCACACTAAGATTTCATGCTAAACATTTACCTGGCCGTGATCTGTTCTGGAAATAGACCTTGAATTTGAGCAAGTGGACATCCGTGAAGGTGATGGAGAATGGCGCAACTGATGAGATTTCGGCGGTGTTGTGTCGATAGCAGCTGTTAGAGCAAAATGAGTTAAAAATGAATAAAACAAGTCCTGAATCTGTCCAAAAGCTATTTTACATCATTGAGAGATCAGAACACCAACCTTTCGCCGAATGAATTCTGCGATAATGTGAACTCATGTGGTCCACGATGGTGTAGCGCGCCAGCGGTGACATCGCAACTGGATAAAACCCTAAACAAACATGAATCCGGATTATTTTCCATCAACAATATGACAACTTTCACATTATTTGGCAGGATTTCTTACCAGAGCTTTTCACACTATTTCCTTGCTTCGGGATGCTGCTGCTCTGAGATCGTACTGAAGCTGTGGATTGAAAAGGAAAATAAAGCGATTACACACTCATCGTCCACATAACAGCGCAACACTACTTAAATATTAAAAACGAAATGAATATAAATGAGACAGGACCCATAACTATGCATCATGCATTATGCAACCATAATAGCAAGCTCGGTGTCAGCACAGCGCCTGCGCAAACGCTTGTCATGCCGAGCTAAATCAACTACATGTAAAAATGGTCAATTTGTTCAGGTAAAGCCACGAGCACAATTGCGTTTGTGATTCAATGCAGAATGTCAAATTAGTCTAATGACACGTCTGGTAATCCCGAGTTCCGATAAATTGATTCTTTTGTAACGCATTAATCATTATCGTTACCATGCAGGATGCCAAAGGGCTTTGCACGTCAGAATGACAAGGTAATATGTGCATGAAAAAGCAACAAAGTAATTAGGTCTTGGGGTGAACGGTATATTGTTTGGGGCCTTGAAGCCTTCGCTGTGACAATATGCCGACATGCCACCAAAATATTTCAAGGATTAAATGTGTGCCACCATTCTATAGAAAGCAACATTTAGTAACAATAAGGAAACGATGCTGGCGAAATGTTTTGAGAAACTAAATCTCAAATGGTAGGTTTTTAGTCAACAATACCAAATAAAAGTATCCCAATGATGGATTTTACGAACATTTTTTGAAACTCTACCAGAAATAATGAATTTTAAATACATGTATATTATCTTTGAAATGATTTTGTTTTGGAAATAATAATGATGAAAGAAATTTTTGTGTGATTTTTTTAAATAAACTAGTTTATCTTCAGAAAGGGTCGATCTTGCGAAATACAGTTGGCCCTGTTTGCACATGACTTTCAGGCAATCCTAGACTTGAGACGGGAAGTTGATGCCGTATTCATTGACTTTGCAAAGGCGTTCGACACGATTCCACACCAAAGATTATTACAAAAA
>JAQGAF010005794.1:0-11396 GCA_034687865.1 Kryphioiulus occultus | reverse complement strand
GATACTGACAGTTACCCGAAAATCTGGATAATCGTCATTATCGAACATCAATACATCAGTATTGCCCTTACACGATCCATAATAGTCGAAACTGACAGTAATAATGCCCTTGTAGGTTCTTTTATGATTATATGTACTGTATTTACAAGTTACATATTGGATAGAATACCTACATATGTGTTACATGGCAAACGTGTATCACCGATATCACTTGATCTTTGCATTTCTTTCTTTTTCATGCAATCCCACACATCGGTCAATTGACCAAACAGAGACAAGCTGTGCAGCAGCCACTTTCTGAAAAGCGACTACAGAACCGGCGTCAAGCACCGGATTCTGCTGCCGGAGGCCATCCCAACTGTGTTTGATGGCTACCCTTCCAATCTGATCCCCGAGCCACAAGCGGGAAAGCTGCCTGCTGAGAAAAACCCTCTGCCAACGGGTCAGGTTTCCGGCATTGAACCTACTGCAAGCTGCGAGCAAAATGAGGGTACTGCAACAGACATTCCCTTGTCCGAAGCAGCGGTTACCAGACCTACGGTCGAGACACGGCATATCGGCACCCTTACAGACCCAGATAAGTGCGACCCGACTGCGCTGCGAGCCCGCCGTAGAGAACTTCAAAAGGACCTGAAGCTGGTTACGCTTCGGAAACAGGTTAAAACCCAAAGACAGCAGATCTTGAGAATGCGCAGTAAGTTGGACGCTTGCGAGCAGAACCTCGTCGATCTGAAGAAAATCTTCGATAAGGCGCAAGCCTTCAAGTACACGGAAATCGTGGAAAAGATTATGCAAGCTGCCGAGAGCCATGACCTGACTGCCATGCTGCTGAAGAGTCAAATAGACGCCTTTGTCAAGAAGCGGGTGGCTTGGGACAAGCCGCTGCTACAGCAGTGCTTGCTTTGGCGCAACTGCTCGCCCCGTGGTTACAACTATGCCAGAAAGAATCTACTGCTGAAGCTGCCCAACAAATCCACCTTGTGGCGTTTCCTCGGCTCCACCCAAGGCAAGGATGCACTCACGGCTTTGGGGGAGGAACCAATTGCCAGGGAACAGATCACGACACAAAATCAGGTTGCATTCTCGGTTGTGCCACAGGAGCCCATTGCGAGACAGACTCAAGTTACGGGCGTGGATTTGTCACAGGGACTGCTTGTACCGCAATTCACCGATACAACCACAGTTTTGGTGCAGGAACTACTTGTGCCACAGACCAAGGGTTCACCGACGGTTTTGATGCAGGAATTGCTCGTGCCTCAAACAAGTGCGTCATCCACGGTATTGACGGAGGAGCTGATAATGTCACACTGCCAAGAACTTGATGGCCAAGTAGTGCAGGTGTGGTCGACACTGTGTGCATCCGCACCCGAGGCAGAGGGGTTGGACAATCCAGAAAACGGCACGCTGGGATTCGTAAATTCCATAGAAGTTGAGTGATTAACAGTTACTGGACATCAGTAACATACAAGTACCAAGCACCGTAATGAGCCAACAGTGTGATGGAAGAATTGAAACTTTTGCTATTGCATTTCCGGGTACTGGATAAAGCTGGGAACATGATGCAACTTCAGTGTGATTGGAAACTTGCTTATCGCCAGTTGCCCAATGATATTTCGCCAATTGAGTTTCTACACCCCTCGATATTTTCCCGTGTTGCCAATAATAATCCCTCGACCTTCGAAATAAATGTGAGATTAAAAATTATGCTATTGAAACAATTAACCTTACCTGTTTATTGACTTCGGCTATGCACAGTTGCAAGGTGATGAGATGGTCGTCGCTGCCGAGGAACGTGGCGTTCTTCCCGAACAAATTGAACGCACTGCCCAACCTAACGTAAAATTCCTGCAGCGAAAAACATTCCTCGTATGCTTCAATTTTGGGGTAAAGGTCATGGCTGTCGCACGTAATCATGCACAACCTCTGGTCTGCACCCAACTGTCTCTTTACGTGATCAACCGCCGCTTTTCTGCTTTCATGTTTAATCCGATGGATCAGGAAGCATGCCGCATTATACCTCTACAAATAAATGTTAAAAACGCTCGAAAATTAGCTCAAAATTGACATTGTAACAGTTGGTATGGAACAGAAAACGAAACGAACCTCCATGGTCGATACGATGTTTCAAATGAGTTCAAATTTGACTTCTTCGACGTCACCAACTGAGCTGGCCAATCAGAAGGCGTGAGAAAAATCGCCTGCCGCGCCATCTGTTGCCTTGATGTGAAAGCAGGGTCTATTTACCTGTTAGGCCTAGTCAAGGCCCAAGATTGCACAAGCAATCCTATTGGCTCATATTAGAGCCTTCGTTGGAAAGGCGTAAACCTATCTTATCATAGCATCATCATCAAAAAAATTCGATCATAACTTCGAACGAACCAATCACTTACGCAAGAAAGATGAGCTTTGTTGTTGAATCTGCTTCTTCTAGTACTGATTATTGGAAGTTCGTCCCCACTTGCATTACAACATCCAGAACAAAGCGATTTTAATTTAGAATAAATGCATTTATCACCATGACTGACCTCGTCTACACGACTCCAGATGTTGTTCATTGAAAGAAAAAAAAGAAGCCCTTTTCGATAGAAGCGCCATTTTGGTACTCTCCAACCCCTCATCCTTGATACTAGCTAATGCATTTTCCGCCAGCAAAATCCAATCCAGGTAAGCAGATCCTTGTCAAAATCCTACGTTCTAATCACCAATGACACTAGAAGTGCCCTACTTTTCATTTATATAATGAAATAATTTATTGTGATTCAGAATTTTCGAACAAAAGGTCTATTTACCGGACCTCGTTCCACTGTGTGGTGTGGGTAGCTCTGTGTGAAACGTTCTTGCGTTCACCAGGTTGTTGATGATTGATAAAAGTTTCCAATAAATATAGGAGGAATGGCTACGTTTACTTCACCTTTTAAACGTGTGCAGGTGCGTAAACAAATTGTCTTTCAACTTTCATTTATACTGATTTCTTATAGCCAAACTTTCGGAGTCTCTACAGTACACCATGATGAGGCTATACTGTACATATAAATGTTGTTGCACGTACAGCATCAGGAAAGAATTCAATCAGAAATGTGTTCCAGTAGATATATTAAGTTGTTAAAACTCCAGTGAAAATTTCAATACCCACATAAACAATTACATTGGAATTTGTATACTGGTATTTGGCCAAACTGGTACATTGGTATTGGCAAAATATTAATTGGTATACTCACATTCTGGTATTCTATAGCTGGTATCCATTTCACATTAATAGAAATATAAGCCAAATGATTTTCAATTTTTAAACTATTCAAACAAAATCGCCTTCAAATGTGTATTTTCATATGGTAAAACTTCTAGGATATGTGAATTGCAAATTACACTTAATGCTACCATGCTTTTATTTTCTAGTCGTTGTAGTACATGAATGATTGTCACATTGGAGGTTAATATATGTTTACAAAATGAACTTTAATTATATGTGAAAGAATGGTTTTATCCATGCATCTTTTGCATTTATGAAATAATTTTTTTTCAAATAACCATTAATTTAATAAAATCAATTTCAGCATTAGAAAATTGTTAACCATATTTATTTTTGCTAAGGTGAACAAAAACAAAATAAGTAATTTGTTTTAAAGCATTTGTAATAAAAGTAACAATATACTAATTTAATTTCCATATATTTGAAATGTCACCATTATATTGGTATCAGCCAACAACCAGCAATTTAAGAATAATGTCAGTAATGGAATATTAGCTTTTATTCTGTCCAATATGGCATGCAAATTCCAACGCACCCAATATGTGTACCAATATGCCCTGACCAATGACAAATATCAGCGCAGTTATATTGGCATTGCTACCAATATTTGCAATATGTTGACCAGTATTACCATCTTTTTTTCAAATATCATCGATCAATATTGGAACCCATATAACCAATAATATTGGTTTTACTGGTTATTTCACTGGGGTTGTGTGATACACTACAGTGTAGATTTAAAAGAAATAAACTTCAGTTATGTTGCAACAGATTTCGATGAGTTCCTTTAAAAAACCGAAACGATACTGATCAGAGCTTCTGCAGCAATATGTGTGTAATTGACAGTGTGAGTTCTGCTTAGGGTTGATGTAACTCTCAACTGAAATTCATAGTTCTGTTGATTAACGTGTATTGTTTTTGGTTGAAGGAATGACTCCGCTCTCATCCCCCCCATACGGCAGACTGCCTCCATTTTCAAGCAGCCAGTGACTGTGATCAAAACACAGGAAAGCCGGATCAAGACTGACCTGAAACACGGTCCGCAAGATAAGCCCAAACAGGTACAAGTATTTTCAACGACTTAGGTTTGCAAAGCCGGTTTTCAAACAGGATTTAGCAAACTACGATATCTGCAAATGAATGAGCACAGCTGAAAATCTGGGCGTGAAGCATGCGTGGTTTATATCTTGAAAATGCAAAATTGATACGACGAAGAAGCAGAAACTGTACTTCGAGAGCGACAGGTTTTTGCTAACGTTCAAACCTGGAAATTTTAGCTTTTTTGGGAGAAACGCTTGCAAGGACTCCGTGCCTGTGGCATGAACGAAGAGGAATTCCAGCACCTGGAATTGCCGAGAAACTTGAAAGGTGAGCACGTGGTTTTTCATGGTTTTTTTTCGAAATGTCAATAGTCTTTCAGGGTAACAAGAAAACTATTGTTTTTTGGCTAGCTGTGGGACCCAACGTAACAGAGGACACGCTGCTGCAAAGTTTGGCCACTGCCTTGCACGTCATCAGTCAGCCGATAACGGGTCAGACGGGTAGCAGGGCTGCATTGGACAAAAATCCGGGCGTTTTCATTAATCCCGATCAGCCGTTGGTGCAGGTAGGAGTATATATGATGTTTGGTACTCTTTCTAGTTCATTTCGTCGTACAACTTTGGATTCCTAAAGGGGACCCTACATGGGCATTATTACTGTCAGTTTCGACAAATACAGACGGTAATACTTATCGTATAAGGGCAATACTGATGTATTGATGTTTGATAATGACGATTATCCGGATTTTCTGATAACTACTGTCAGTATCGAGATATTAACAGTAATACTGACCGTGTAAGGGCTTTTCATCAGTAAATCTATCAATACTACGCCAGCAGCCATTGAAGACAGCCGTGCCATTGAAGTCATTCGTACGAGAACACGTTTTCTGCTGTTTTTCTCAATCATCATCGTACCGTTTTCGAGTGAGAATTGAAATTATCACTAAATAAACCTCGTAAGTCTATAAGTAGGCTTTCGCCTTACATTTCGATCATTGGTACTTTAGAACCACACTCAACGAAGTACACAATGATGCTGAGCTATTTACTGACTGTAAAATATTGACCATGTAGGGTCGTGAAAATACTGACGCATACTGTCATTTCTACTGATTCTAAAGTGACTGACAGCATTACTAACCATGTTGGGTCCCCTTAAAGTACGACGTGTGTTTGTAAACATTTCTCATTGGTCCATTTGGAAGTGTGGTGCTTTTATCATTTGCTTGAACTTTTTTTCATACGTTTACAGGCGGTTGTTGTTTCCGAAGAAGACATAAGAAAACAAGAAGAAAAGGTTCAAGCTGCGAGACGTAAACTGGAAGAAGCCTTGAAAGGACTGGGAATATAATTTAACTATTATTAGCAAATCTTTTCCTTTTAAATTCGGCATTGTTTATATGTGGTAGCCGAGTGACTTTTTATCTACCTTTTGTACAGAACTGATTAGTTGTAAACAAATTGCACGAGCGTTTTTTAATAAAAACTGTATATCTTATTTTGTAGCATTGTCCAATGGCCAAAATATGCCCATTTCTGCACATAAATTTCCTAAAATCGTCAGTTTTAATCACGAGCTATGTGTATTCCCCGTTATTTCTTGAGCCGTACCTGATTTTCCTAAAAAATTCGTTCTTGAAATTTCTGGAGTTGCACACTTTCGGTGGTGAAGGTTATAAACACGATTTGTTTAATATCAAATCACCGGGCTTATCTTACACGTACAATTCAAATATAAAAGTTTTCACGAAATAACAGTTCGGCAATAAAATGGTGTCTGTGGTCGATGAGAAACTAAACTTTCTTGCTGTCCTCTTGCTTGTCGAGTCCCCTGAAGTATATGTAAGGCACTCCGTACTCGCAGGTGTCGCTGGGCCAGTACATTAGGACCGGTCGCTTTTCGGGCATGTCGTAGAGAGCGTGGAAGAGGCAGAAGAGGACGCAGGCCGGATAAGAAGCGTTGAAGATCAAGATGTGCCAAATGGCGTGAAAATACTGGAAGTTCACCGTGGACCACATGTCGCAAAACATGCGGTCGTTCACCCAGCAAATAATGGCCAAGATCCACAGGATGGCGCAACGCACGCCAAGACGGACAACGCGAGGATTGTTCGACCTGAAGAGAAAATGTACACGTGATACGTTACTTCTGGGACGAGTATGGTCCAAAGGTGTCCCTCGTAACAGCACTTACCGCTTCACTTCAGACAATAAAATGGCCGCTGCTGGAACCCCGCATGCCATCAGCGCGAAAGCGTTAAAAATGGGCTGAAGGAAGGCCAGTCCGGTGCCCACGATGCCGAACATGACGATCGACTGGATGAAAAACCTTCTGCAGATCAAAAGACATAGTCATATTAATCATGCTGGCTGTAAAGTGATTCCTATATTTTTAGAAAAATTCCTATATTTTACTGGAAACTGCTGTTGTTTTTTTTTCTAAAAATTTCGCCTGTGGCGCACCTAAATTAATGTTAAATCTATCATTTCTATTGTTTTATTTTAAAAATTGCCTCCGACATTCTGTGTTACAATTTTTTTAGAAAAGAAATCTGAAATCCTCACATTTGTGGCATTATCTTGAATATTAATATTCCTAAGAATGTCTTTAAAAATGCATTATGGCTAAAGGTTTAATTTAAATTTCGCATATGGCGTTTTTGTAAAAAATTTGCCTAAAATTTTTAATTATAAAATTACCATTCCAAAGTTACTTTGGTTGTGATCAAAAGTTTGAGAATCGCGGAAATTTTAATTTATTTCTGAAATATTTTGTGAAAATGAAAAAAATCTTGAGCAATTAAAATTAAAAAGTAGGAAACGCTCTTTTCAGAAAAAAATTTTTACAAAAAATTCCTATATTTTTTCCTTTTCGTATATTTCCTATATAATTCGACCTCCGAACTGCTTGACAGCCTGAGCATGCAGCACTGATGCCAGAATTAACCAATGTTGCGTTCGACCATTCCGTAACGTAGTGATCCTCACCTGTTCTCTCTGAAGACGTTGGGCAGCATCTTGCGCGGTGCCCACAGCACGATGCCGGCAAGCATGACCCAGAGGATGGACAGTTCGTCGAGGATCTGTCCCACCATGCTGAGCGTGGCGTGAAAGTATGCGGACGTCACGCCAACCACGATCAACAGGCCCCACACCAAGTGGATGCCGGCGGTCACGTGACGAGCATAGTTCTGGAACAGGTACATGAGGACGGGTGGGAACAGGATGTAGTAGAAACACGTCAACTGGAACGGAAAGTTAAAAGCCATAGGTAAGCTTTGATTGCTTCATTTCATTTCTGGCTCGAGAGAAGTGCTACGGAGCCTATTGCACTTCCATGACGAAAGCTGGAAGGACAGTACTCACCGTGTTTGCGAATTCGGCAACGGTGGAGGACACCACGTAGTTGCCCTCGCACCAATCCACGGCTGCCGTTCCACGCTCGAAGGGACGAAACATATTGTCCGGATTCTGAGACAGGACCTGATGACAGTAACTGTGTTGCGATGAGTGCTCTCGGGTGCTACGAAGATACTCGGGTGGCTGTTACGTCATGTTTCAAGATGGGTCCTGATCCACAATTACCAATTTCTACAAAGACAGGAAATAGGAGACATGTTGTTAGGGTTCATTGGTATTTCAAGAAACCTCCAGTTGCTTAGATCCATAATTCAATTTATGCACTGGTAATAATCCTAAAAAATATATTTGTAACTGTATTTGAAAATGACTAATTGGTTTGCCATATGCACATGCGCACACCAGTTAGTCGATTACAATTATAATTTGAATTACTTTTTTAGGATTACGGGGTGTCAGTCCCAAAAAAGAATTGAGTTGTAATTGAAATTGGATTTGGCTAATTGGTGTGCGCATGTGCACATGGCTACCAAAACCTGCCAAACCGATTTTGGCAGTCATTTGCAGATGCGCACACAAATTAGTCAAATTCAATTTCAATTACAACTCAGTTCCTTTTTGGGATTGACACCCCCTAATGCCATGATTGAATCCATTGTCCAATTAATTCAAAAGGGGCAACTGTCTAAACTAATATCCTCAGGACCAGTGCTGAATATTAGTTTAGAGAGGTTAACAGTTTGTACATATTAGGGGGGAGGGGGGCAGAGGTCTATAACTTGAAAACTGCTTTTATTGGCCATAAATATGGCATCACGTTGATATTTTGCCGATTTTTTGTATTACAAACTAGTATTATTTTGCAAAATTTGTGGAACCCATACAAACCAATGCAAAAATTAAATATCGAGTTTTGAGTTGTAGGTTCGGGACTCGCACCTGATGTTAGTTTAGAGAGGATAATACTTTAAACATCACATCTAAATTTGTTTATAGATCTTCTATGTAACTTATTTGGATGCAAAAGCAACATGCAATTCATATTTTCAAAGGCAAAGGGGCAATCCATAAAAAGGGACATCGTTGACGAGCAACCCCCGCAGAAATCTCGCGCTGACGTTCGAGAATGCCGGCGATGACGTCACGCCACGCGCAAGTCGTTCCAACGAACGTTCGAAAATTCGAAAAGCAGAAATTCGAACGAACACGGGCGCCATCTTGTCGCCCCAGTCATCGAGTTTTGAACACAAATTTCGGTATCTGACGCTGGAAATAATTGGAAAATGATGGCGAAATAGCCTCGTAACACCAGACCGCTCTCAGCTTACCTTATCGAGCGAAAATCCGAAGGTAATCCAAGAGAAACGTCGATGCTAAATCGTTACTGATATCAACAGGCATGCTAAACTACATAGCGAAGGTATGGACGAAACGCAAAAACTGGGATAGTTTCTCAACACTAGCTGAGTTATTGCGAAATTTCGGATTGAATTATTTCCAAGCAGCTGTTTTGCAGGCGATCCCGATTGCGGCGAGCGTACGACGCGAATTAAAGGCGAACCTCTTGGTTGGAGCAACCGAAGGTCCACGACCCCAATTACGGTAACGGTTGCGCTTACGAAAACGAAGAAAAAATTGGGTGAAATTCCTCGAGGATTGCATTGTTGGCTGCCTGTCTTGCCTAATTTACGTTACGTTTACCTCACCGCCAAGGGTGGGCAGCGGTGTCGTTGACGCACGATGTTCACAGTACATGGCATTGGGTCAGTGGCCCAAACTGGCCTGAGATTATGGCCAAGTGTACTGCACCGAAAAGTATTTGGGTCAAACTACCGTTTTTTTCTGGCTCAATTCAGAGCTTCGAAAGTTAATTGGCGGTCAACGGGTGAAACTGTTAACTGCATGGCTCTTACTTATACTTATGGCGAGACTTATACTTTTCCTCCTCCATCACTACTAAGTACATCCTACGAGAAAATATGTCGCAGAAAAGCTGTAGTTATCAAAAGTTTGGCATTGTAGTGAAACAGCAGCTTACTGGAAATTAAGGTTCAAGTATTATGTCATCCCTAATTCTTGTTTTTAACCCCCTCCCCCTCTTGCAACAACACTCATCATTTGCAATCCTCCTCAAGAGATGACACGGTGATCATTTACCGAAAAAAAAATGGGAATTATGGGAAATTTGCAACAAAATCATATCAAAAACGATGGAATATGGTCACGTAAATCCATTCATCTAAGGGAACGCCGCAAGCGAAAATTGTATTAAACAAGCAGAAATAGCCAATTTCACATGTATTCTACTTATATTTTTCGGAAACATTAATACCGAAGGTAGTGTTTTTCCCAAAAATACAATTTCACCGTTTATGCATTTCTCGCTGATGGTTAAACTGTTTGGAAAACGAGATCACAACCATACAAACATTTGTTTAGTAATTTAACCTACTAAGAGTACGCGAGGCTTTGAAACCTTAGTAAACCTCTTTCCCAAATGCACGCTGGTTAAGTATTAAGCGAAGACCTACTTTTAATCATGAGGAAACCTTATAATTGCAATAGTATCTAGTACGTTTCAGACCTCAACTCGATTAAAATGTTGAAGATTTTTTTTTACTGTCGTTGAATGCAGACGTCATCTTTAGTTTTAAAAATGTATTGCCCATCTTCTTGTACGTCCTTTACCATTACCAAATCCCCTTAAGGATACCGCACGATTTATTTGAACTGTTTTGTTAGTCAACATCGACAAGTTCTTTGAACTCCTGAAAGGACATTTACGTCCCACGAGAATTATTTTATGTCCACCTCTGAGTAAAGAGAAACCGGTCATGAAACTGATTTGGTACTAGCAAAGTATGCGCCACATTTATTTTTATATGCATGTATACATGTACGTACTACAGTACATGTAATGTATAAAAGTTCGTTGAAACTTTATACAATTTTTAAGTTGCCTCGATCTACGATCCACGCTTTATGCCAATTTATAAAGATTTTTTGTTAGATTTTTTGTTGATCATTTAATTGCCTTCTGGAAACTTCATGTACTGTATACATAACATGTTTATATAAGTTATGTTTTGGTAAGATTTATAATTTAGCGTGCCTATCTTTTACCTACATTATATACGACATTTGAGACAACTTATGTTTAATCAAACTGTAATTTTATTATTTTGAGGCGTATTTTAGATATTTGTGTTCTACAATTTGATGCAAAGTTTATGTAGGTCGAGTAGTTATGTAACTTCAGAAAAATCGCCGTAAACATCAGCTGTTAGTTTTTACATTATTGTCCCAAATACAGTATAGGGTAAGGGGGAAAACAATTTGCGAATATTGCGTTTTTTTAAAAGTTGTGTGGGAGGTTCAAATACCTCCACGTACGTTTTATGTATTTCTTTTTTTCTCTTCTATAATTTACTTCTCGAAACAAGATATTAATGGTGAAAACCTTTGATATACAGCTGTACGTGTATTAGGTGATAGACTAAAAATCTGGCACAACTGAAGCAGCAAGTTTGCCTAATTTAATCCAAAATCTCGTCTTGACCTTGCTGATTTTTTCTATACTTACAGGACTGCCATCCTCAATAGTATTTGCATAGGAACGACATTACGAAAGGTAAAACCAATAAATTTAGCCTACATGCATTTTTCACTTTAGTGTTGTTTGTACTTCCTATAGGCCAATTTATTTCATTTCCTTGAAATTGGGTGGAATACGTATGATTGGG
>JAQGAF010005793.1:0-11397 GCA_034687865.1 Kryphioiulus occultus | reverse complement strand
TATGGTGTTTTTGGAACATTGCACCATTATACACTGTACATGTATCCACTGTACAAATCGCTATGAATAGGTCGTTATTACAACACACCTGAGGTCGCACATTTCAATTTACCATAAAATTGCAGAAGATTAAGTACAGTAGAAGCGCCAAAGATGACCACCTCCCTATGTTCACCACATTTTTATTGACCGGCCAGTCATCATATTATCTCAATGGAAGACGACCTCTATATGTTGACCACTTGGACTATGACACGCAATAGTAATTTACTCTCTGTATGTAGACCTGAATGGTCACAACATGTAAAGTCATGGATTATTGAATGTATTGGCTGCTTGCAAAACTTACGATATTCTGTTCACCCCTGAAAAGCAACTTGTTTCTATATAGGTAGAAGAGTTTATTTAAGACTGAAATTACAGTGTTTCTACGTTAAAATTCCCGTACTTACAGTAACCGACGTGTAATTGCTGAATAAATTTGCAGCACATTAGCAATACTGTTACTGTGTTACGAACATTTTAATAAGATTATTCTTGAATGAATCATGAATAAAGAATGTTTACTTTAAAATGTAAGTGCATGCAGTACATGACCAGTTTGCGACAGTCCCTTGGGTGGTCAACCTACAGAGGTTCTACTGAACTCTGAAGAAAGTGATCAGTCAGTGTGCACTGATGCTCTGAAGCAGTCTAACAAGAATATTTTACTGTTTAATAAATACGTCATACGATTGTTTATTAGATTCAATACTTTTTTGATGTTGCAGTATTATATTGAATAATGGATAATGTTTGATAAGTTTGGGAAGCACTGATCTAACCCAACAATTATGATACAAATGTATGATAACTCTATAGTTACAATATGGCATAGGCAGCATGTATGTAGCATATGCGAAAGTTCTTCTGTTACTTAGGTCAGTGCTTTCCAAACGTTTCAAACATTACCCAAAATACGTCCATTTTGCAAAAAAATTTCTTCGTGCAATCGTGTAAGAATACAGAAAAGATTACAGTCAATCAGAAATGATCACAACCAATCATCGCCCATATGTTTAAATTATGACATCGCATTACTTTCACTTAAATTATTTCAACTGACTTCCGTTTACTTTAAAATTCGTATACGATTGCGCATTTTCGCTATTTAGAAGTCCACGAAGGTAATTGGGGGTGGACAGTATAATTCGAATTTTCATTTAGACTCCCTCGAAATGCCTGCCTGAATACTTGATTAGAAAGAGCAACGCCAAAGGGAATTTTCACCAGTCTTTTTTTCAATTCTTTATTTGCAAAAGGGAGAGAGGTGGTTCGAAGGGAATGCTGGAATATACGGACTGGGAAGGAAGAAAGGTGGGGGATTATTTCTGTCGACCCTTCAAAGTAAACCCTGCTGGCTTAGATGGATCTAAACACCTTCCATTTCGTTAATTACGTTTGACGAGAATCCAGGCTCGGCTTTCTTAGTTTACGTGCTTGGAATTGAACGCAATGTGGTGGCATCCACGCAGAGAGTAACACAACCTGCAGACAGCACAAATTTCTCGTGCCAAAAACAGAGTAAAAATGGAACGAATTGTCCGGGGAATTCGGATGCCAGTATTTATGCTTTTGTTTTATGGATCGTTATTTGAGGCGAGGAAAAAACCTTTTAGGGTTTTACTTTTCCGTGTAAAATAAAGCACGGAACTGGCCCACCACCTACATGTGAATGTGGGTGGGAAACAAAGGAAAATGGATTACATGTGGCATACATACACAATATCGATCGGAAATGCCAATTGCAATATCACTTAAAGGATTAGAGAAAGCTTTGTTGTTTGCTGTGTATTTAATATTTAACAATCTCAATATCTAATGAATTAAAGTTTATACCGACAAAAAATTTACTCCAAAACTTAACTTTTTTCAATCCCCTATTTTCGATCTTCAAAACCATATACCGTGTATACCAACCCATTCTATGATGTTTATCCACTGTTTATATGTTGTACAGGGTGGTATAAAGTCTTACCCTTTTTTTTAAAAAAAATCACTTTTGAAAACTTAGTTGCAAGGACCAAATTTTGGAAGGACTTGCAATAATACAGGGTGATCATAAAGTCCTACTTCTCATTAAATAAATTAATTTAAAAATTGCTGGACACACGAAGAAATTTTTTTTTGGAAAACGGTAGAAGAAACCCTAGATTTTTATTCAATGTATTTGATTCACAGGAAGTACGAGCAGGTGGTGCTGTACAGTTTATCATGATACCAACTCAACAATTAGTGTTAAACGCAATTTCAGAAGAAAATTGAATTCAAAAAAGATTTCCATGTAGAAACCATCCAAGATTGTTCGCAGATCGTACTCTGTTCACAAATTGCACTTAACATTGATTGACAATTTAGTCACATGATACCAGTGGCCATCTTGGGAGTTTTTCTGTGTACAACAGACGTCATTTTCGATTCTATCAATTACAGAGCCTTCTATGGCACAACCTGAGAATCAAGTACATGGAATAGAAAAAACGTAGTTACCTTCACTTTTTGCAAAAAACGTATTCCTTTCAATTAGTTTTTAAAGTAATTTTTCGAATAATTGCTTTGTAAAACTATGAACTAGACTTTGTTTCCAATCAAGATGACCACACGTTGCGATTATTCCAGTATATTTCAATTAAACTTTATATTATTAGCTTAATTAACACGCTGTATTTTGAATGTTCTAAAAAAAAGAAAAATTCTATTACAGTTAAAAATCGAATCATAAAATACCTTGATTTTTTATCTGAGCAGTTTAAATCATTTTACCATTTACGAGTAAAGAAGTGGGACTTTTTGATTTTGCCCGTCTTTGACCCAATAAAAATAGGACACCATATGCCAAAAGAAAAAAATAGGCATGGAAAAACTAGAATCTTCGACAGAGATAAATCCATCTTGAGGGTGGGAGACAAGAACAGAAGCGAACAAATTGAGGTTTTGTTTCACGCAATAACTATTTATCATTGCACAAATCGCAAGAGACACCAGCTCAGATCGAAAAAAATGCTTTCTTTTCAGTAGCGAAAACGCTAACTCTTTACTTTGTATGCGAAACATGTTGGTGCATGTCTAAAATAAATTACCTATTGCTGAACTAAGATAACACAGCAAAATTATCAACATTGGATTACAGCGTGCCCAAAAATGAGCACATGTTTTTCAAAAATATGAACTACATGTATCATAAATTCGACTCTTATATACCGGTGCATGTACTGTATGTATCAGGATGCTTTAAATGAATTTGTGCAAAAACGAAACTTGTACACGATCAAGTACATACTGTACGTAAAGAGAATTTATCTACATAATTCCTCTCCTGCTTATGAGGCGGTTCCTTCATTTTTTCTTCTGCAGTTTTCATCCTCAATTTTTCCTGTCTTTGGTAGATGTAGCCTGCGGTCAGATTGCCAACGAAAACCAATTTACCCAGCTGCCATTTCTTCTCTCTCTGGTGTGTCATTCCCTCTTTCCAGGGTTTGTAACCCATCATTTGAATTCACCATGTTACATTCATGGGCAACACCTTACAGTGCGAAATTATCATAAAGGAATGACGCTGTCAGACCCCTGGGAATGTTCCCTTCATTAAGTATAGCAACTGCTCCTCCGTCCTGGAGGAACTGGAACGGAAATTCGTTTAAACTAAAAAAGCGTGCTTGCACGAGCCTCTTTTATTAAGGGGCTTCAATACAAAAGTATTGGATAATAATATTTGTCACTCGTGTCTTTCGGCTATTGTAATCAGCGAAATACTGGCGAAAACATGTTTATCAAAAACAGAGATGAACAGAGTGATAACTACTGAGTGATAGCTTTCTCGGTAAACAATTAAGCTCGAAATGTACTTAATTGATTAGCCAGTGTTTCTGGACGTAAAGAGTGGATAAAGTACAATATGTTAATACAACAAATTGTAGGAGTGCAGTATACCGCGGTGAAGATAACAGATATTGAAAAATATCTGATTTTAAATATCTTTATTGAAAAATAAAGTTAGCAAAATATTATTCAAAAATACAAAAAAGAAAAGGGCAGTTTTAGAAAAGATCCTTGGCATTAAATACAGGGTTCCCACTCAAATTAAATTTTCAACTCCCTGTCTATTCCCTGACTTTTCCAGGTTTTAAGAAAAAAATTTCCCATTCTATCAAACATTGTTCATTGAAAAAAATTGAAACAAAATTTGCCAATTACAGTTAATTTTACCTATAACTTCAAAACTTAAAAATCTCAAATCAGCATCTCATTTTATCGCATTGCTGTAACTAGATACGCTGATATCGAAAATGTCAACTTTATGAAATGAATAACTACTACTGCATTTCTAGAAGCCAATATTGAATTTTATCCCTATAATATTTCTATAATTCCCTGTAGACACAAACGATGTCCAATGTCCAAGAAACACTATACCTGTACCTGCACATGGCAATAACACTCCTGAGAATTTCATGATCCTATATATTTCACACTAACCAAAAATCAATACCACAAAGTTGACCATGAAAAACATGTCAAAATAATGCGGCTTGACTAACTCGTGAGGCCAAAGGCATCAAAGATGGATGGTCATAAGACCGGTGTACCAAAATTCAACAGAATTTAGATATCAGTTTTTCGTCAACGTGATCAGTCTGAAGAACATGGTCAAACACTGCAAATTGGTTCAAGCCGCAAGGAAAACACTCCTGAGCGTCGCAACATCCCCACGGGCCAGAGCACCGAGACCCTCCTCAAAATTTAAATCGGCCAAGTGACGTGACTGCCCAATGCCAGAGGTCCTACGGGTCGGAACCTCGGAGCTAACGATCAGAAAGAGTCTCCAAGCGCCCTCACACCATGATAGTATCTCAGCCTGTGCTGTTAATACCACACGCCGGGGACTTACCGCTTCGAAGACTACAGACCAAGGAGTTGCCCTTTCCACCGGGTTGCCAACACGTGGGGGTCAACGCCTAGTAATCTCCGCACCTCGTGGTGCAATGGCACGGAGACGACATGAGATACAATGCAGCAACTTTCAGACATCTTAGCTAGTTTCTAAGCTGAATAATAGATGATTAGGCTCTTACCGTGTTAGGTTGTAAGTGCCCTAGGACTGGATGTGCTAGAAAGGTTTGCGGTGCCCTTTTGCTATGTTGTCATGCTGGAACTCTCAATGGTAAACTTAGGTTTCCAAGTTGTGCAGTCCATGGCATAGGGGCGAAATGCCAGAAAGGCAAAATGGCGCTCAAACAGCAGACGCAAAGGAAAATCTACGATCCTCACAACGAAATCGACACCATTTCAAAGATGTGCCAATTTCTTCAGTCGCTGTTACAGCAGTCTGCAAGCATGACCTGAAATCAATCAGAAAAGAGCATGACCATTCCTGCCAGGACGTGTGAATATTAGCTATGGATCGTTTATCGTTTTAGGTTCCATGAAGTTTCTGACAGGCTAGAACAACTTAAAAGAATTTAAAAATTCACTGCCTGGAAAACTGACAGAACATGCTGCTAGCCTACATAACACTGTAATTTGTTGTCACTTAAATTGCCATGTATACTTGTTCAAAACTTATTATCATCTTTATTTAAATTGTGAACTACATGTATAATGATATCGGCACATTGAAGTTCATCGTGAACTTTGGGCAGTTACTTTCAGTAACGCACATTATTATTACGCGGCATTCTTTTTTAAATAAATAAATTACATTACTTTTTGAACTGCCCTCGTATTTTATTTAGAAAATAAAGTGCATTCGCTGTCATGCATTTTTAAGTTATAAAATGCTCAATTTGCATTCATGAACTAGTCCATTATGAATTCAGACTGACCACACTGCTTCATCTAGCTGTACCTAGAGATGTTTTATTCCATACATGTGTTGTAAACAGTAGTGTATAAACTTGCTACATGATTTTTTTAAATCTCGATGTTGCAAATGGGGGTAGTCAAAATGACAAATCAGCTAGTTCATGTACAGAAGACGTGTTGTGTCTGTATTGAAACTTCAATTATCTTCCTCTGGGCATTAACGCACATTCAAACATGATCTGATTGATCTGGAACTGTTATCGATTCAGCAACTTTTAAAACAATTGTCCACGCCAGTCTCCCAAAACCCAGTTTTCCACAAAACTGATCTATATGCGATGACGACGAAGCTAATACGTTCATCAGTTGTAGATGGGAAGAAACACGGCAAAAGCATACAGGCTTAGCTTGTATTTTTATTACTCCCCTAGGTATATTCCCTGCTAAAATAAAACCGTAAGATTGGAAGCTCCCCCTGCTCCTGAGTTGCTGGATTCCCGTCATGTCGTATAAATGGTCTTTCCGTGCGCTTACAACGCTTGATTCGGTGCCTAACGAATAGGAAATACAACATGGTCGCAAACGAGTGTGATGAAGAAATGCCCAATTGCATTTCAAAGCCGATAACGAACACGAAAGCTTACATTGGCTTTTGCCCCGAGGATCGGCGAGGAGAGATTGAACGAGGGGTAGCATGGCTGAAAATCCCCAGAACGCCATGATGGAAAGGAGCTGGTGGATGCTCCCCTACCGATATATTCCTACTAATAACCATTCCCAGTTGGCAGGGATAAAATATATGCAAATCAATTCATTAGAAAGGAAAACGAGTGAAATCCCATCGCAGGCAGCCTTCAGGAGGAGAAATCGCCTAGCCGCCCATCGCAACCATCCTATTACCTAATTAGGACAATAAGCCTTATCTACCGAGGAAGCCAATTTAGATAATAAGTTACAAGCATAATTACGTCGGTCAGTTGGCTAAGTCCGAGGTCGCCATTTCTATGCCACGCACCGCGGGAGGGGAAATAAGTCCAGAAATGCAGGCGCTGCATCCACGATGGAAACTTACAACCTTTTCACGAGAGCTTTTTTTTGAAAACGTAATTCAATCAGTTTACTTCAAAATTAAGACTTGATTTGATCTCTTAACATCAACGAATTCTACACTCGTGTTTATTATTTGCATTTAACATTGCATAAGCGCTGGCATTATACAAGTATATAATCAAAATCTAATGGCACTTTCCAAGTGCCATTTTTTATCCTCATGTATTCAAATACAATGCATGTACATAAATCCACAAGAAAGTAATTATTTGTGACACGATTATTGTTTTGTAAACCTACCTGTACCTAGTGCAACATTTGAAGGTATTTGGTTGATTAAAGAAGAAATACGGGGGCATCTTCATCACGTGTTCGTTTTAAACTCATTTCACACGTTACCACTTTGCCAGCTGCCAAATGAAATTTCAGTAATTATGTAGACATTTATATCAGCATCGATGGACAGAAAGTAGAAATTCTGAACTACTGCATAACCTTTGTACTATATTAGTAAGAAGTAGTTTGCGAAAGTTTTCACAATTGCATGCTACATTTGAAAAGGCAAACAGTCAAGGAACGTTCAGATTTGAAAAATACTAGATAGCATAAAGTGCCTTATAAACATAATTTGAGAGTTAATAAAGCTTTCATTAGCAAATAAAATTATGGTAGATGTATAAAGATATATGTTATAAATTATACATGTATTAAGAAAGCACAGACGTATTGCATGACCGCAACGTACATTAATAAAAATTAATAGATTTGCAGTATAATAATTTACGTCATTATCAATTTGTGGTACATATATTGTACATGTGCAACTTTGTACAGTTTAGTTTAACCTCAATAATCTCAGATGACGTTTAGCTAAACAATATTATAGATACGTATACCAATTTTTCTTTTCATACTGGGAACCTACATGTACATGTATTTCGTTATTATAAAGGCATAAGATGAACTAAAATTGTGTTGAAAAGATTGTGGGATATACAGTACGTAGAGTCTGATAATGGATGATCATGTATTGAACATCGCATTAAATCTACACAAACTATCTCATTCACGCATTTGAAAAAGCAATACCTACTGGAGACAACTTGCTCGCTTAGTTATTTAGGATATTTCAAAATTCTGTTATTTGTCAGAGTCAGGAAAAACGTTTAACGTTCATTATTAATGAAAATTTCATTCAAAAGGGAATGCATTTTGACGCATTCTATGTGGAGGCAGGAAATAACACGTACACGGATAAATTGCTTCCGTTTGTCTGCTCGAGAGGAAAGCTTTCATCAACACAGCAGCCGATTTGCATTTAACGCTAATTTGAAAAAGCTTGAACGTTGCCAGGCAAATATGCTGGCTTATATTTTGTCTGGACTCAATTGAAATCCTTATTAATTCGATATGGGGCAGCCGAAGAGAGAAATTGGAAAGAATATGACTCGCCTTATGTGCCTCATGTGAATATCTTTCCTTTTTCGGGTACTTTGTATGCGGGAATTAAACTCGCTGCCCCTTTAAGGAGGGCAATCATTGCTAGCACATCTGAAGCTATTGCCTACACAAAAAGGGCTGATAGGAAACAAAAGCTATTTTTTCGTTAACAATCATTAAGATAATGCAGCAAGCAATTTGGAGGGGACATGTTCAATAAAGCTCGAAAGGTCCCCACACGATTTCTTAGCGTATTAGAACACTTGAAAATGAAAAATAATAGAAGAATATTAATTTTTTTGGCCCTCACTCATAAAGTCAGTTAAAAATAAGGTACCTATGAAATTCCAGATATGAGGCATGTACAACGCCTTTGTTCAAATTTACAAGCTCATGCTGTCAGAGCGTGGGAAGCATTCGATTAGAGTTAGTGGTTCAATTCAATTCAATGCCGAATCACTCGAGGAACATTACGGGAACTTATTGATATCAACAATAGAACCTGTCTAAAATAACCGGCGTCAAATATTTTGACAGAATATTATTTCGGCAGATTCAATTACAGGCACGGGTTCCAAGACGGGACCGGTACATTTTATTATTTTAGAGAGAATATTATTTTACGCAGGATTATTTTAGACAGGTTCTACTGTAGAAAGACTTGAGAGCTTTTCTATATATTTGCATATCAACGGTGTTCATGTATTGAATACAAAACTAACAGCGATTTATTGAAATCGTTGTTAATCATTTATAGATACCCTCTACTTTGTATATCACATATCAAACTAAATTGCATTAGTTTGTGAGTTTTGGTTGTTGCAAAATGAGCAATCCATGCTAGTAAAATTTTTATCCACATTCCAATTAGTAAAAAATCTGCTCGGTCATTTCCGCTCAGACTGGATCTGACAGACATTGCCAAAGTTGCATTTAGGAACACAACAGTTGATTGTGATAGGATAGGAATAAATGCTTCTGTCAAAACAGCAAAAGTTATGGACAGTGACAACACAGAAATCGCCCACATTCGTCGAATAAATTAATACCCATGCACGAATGGACAGACACACATTTGCCAATTATCCATGGTAAATTTTAGTATTCCTCTCGTTCCGATCCAACAGCCATCCGCTAAGCCAATTAGCGGAAGGTCTGCGTTTTGAATTCTAATTAGGCTAATTAGTCGTACCCACTGAAAAAACTCCCTTTTACCATGAAGCCATAGACTGGAAACCCACGCACCTCTAACACTTTGTGCGGGTTGCGTATTCAATCGTACGGAGGTGGAGGAAACCAGGCGTTTGCTCCAGACCTACTAGGCCTACAGACCTTAGCAACGTGAAATTAATTATACCGTAACCAATTCCGTTTGTTCATCAAGCCTCACGGAGCATTTGCTGATTCAATTTCCCTTTGTTGACATGCAATTTAATGGCGTTTTTATTTTTGTTATATTTTGCGCCAGTTTTTTCCTGGTTAAAACGAGGGAGGAAATGAACTGGAAAACAGGACGGGAGACCCTTGGGCGAACAGCGTGAAATCAAAGAAAACCGCAATATGGAAACGCATTCCCTGCATTTTGCTGATTAAAGGTGCATGAGGAAAGCAATTGCAATTCCGAAACATCCTTCCACATTCAACACCCACGTGGTCCTAAGGGTCCAATGGGGAATGATGTCCGAATCAGCCATGCTGCCTCGCTTGCTAAATTTGTTTTAGAGCAAATTTAGATGTGAAATATCTAACAAATGTGTTTTGGTGTAGTATTTGCAATGAGGAAAAAGTTGACTTTTGAAAGAGTTGGAATTTTTGGGGGATTTTTTATTGGGGGGGGGGGGGACCGAGGTTTGTTAATGTGGGTCAAAGCATTATTCCGCTCTGTCTGTTTTCCAATCATTATGCAATATAAACTGAAGGAGCCTCCCCATCATTACCAAACTTACGGTGGAGTTGCATGCATCCTATTTTAGAAAAAATTACTAGTCACAAATAGCATTTTCTAGATTTTTCACAGCACGACAACATGCGAGAATGAGTAAAATAACTGGTTTGGCAATATAAATGTGTTTCGGATGACATAAAATAGAAGTTTGCAGTAAAAATTTCCCAATTCCCATCATGCAATAATGAAATATCGCAGCATAAAACTCAATTCGAACATGGTTATGTTTTACTTTAGTTTCCGTAATGTCAAATTGAAAGCCAGATTTGACTTTATTGTTTTCATTCTTTCTTCATTTCTATTAACCTGGATTCATATTGGTAATCTCATTTTTGGTGGCGTGAAAGGGAAGAACCGCTGAGGTTTTTGGCATTGACGAAGTTCAGAAATCGAGGGACGAGTTTGAATTCTGGAAATAACATAAGAGAGAACGGAAGCTACATAATGCATGCAGTTTGATATTAACTCAAACTAACAGATATTTATCTCAACTATTTTATTAAAGAGAAATATATTTTCACATCTTATATTATATGTGTGAACTCCTCTGTGTTAGCTGTCGTATTTTACCCTTATCTTTATTGTTGTGTTTTGGGTGAGGTTATGTTAAGTGCAAATATGCCAAAATACAACAGCCCCTTAAAGGTGGCAAACCATGCGTATAATCGTGTACCTAAGGATTGCCATCTATGCGGCAGCATATGCTAAGTTATGTTAGGTTGGCATACCAGTAGGTTTACTTAAATTCACAGATATAAGACGACAGAACAGGTGTCACTCAACTAAACCCGATGAATAGAGTTCAAAACATGTGCAGTATGTAACGTATTGTAAAAGAACACCATTGGAGTTGGGACTGACTATAAGGAAATACCATGCATGTATATCAAATTATTGCATTATTTTAAGAAATCGAGAATGGAAACATCTTATATCAAATGTTATCTTCTTCGAAACATCCCGAAACCATTTAAGTTTAAACACTTGGATATTTGCATAGAAAATCGCCATCATGAAAAATATCATTGCTAATTTTCGTGAATGTTTCGTGAATGTCCAGAAAATGTTAAGGAGACTGGCTACGCAACTCTGGTTCGCCCCATGTTGGAATATTGCGCTCC
>JAQGAF010005792.1:0-11399 GCA_034687865.1 Kryphioiulus occultus | reverse complement strand
TTTGCTCATTTTCACGTCGAAAACGTAGTTTTTGACCGTGAACGCGCACGTGGATAATGTCACGTGATTTGCTCCCACTCATCAGCAATGCTAAAATAGATTGGCGTCACGTTCACGTTTAACGTGGAGCTGAAACTCTCTAGTATTGTCCAGATTAAGCTGTCCAGACGCATCCACATCCCATTGGCTGACTTTCATTAATGTCTCTCTTGCAGCGCCTGCGGAATCTGGATGGTGAGGAGGACGCCAGCGAGGACGGAAGTAGCAACGACCGCGCCGTAGGCCGCCGGAAAACCATCCACAACCTGGAGAAGTCCATGAACCGGAAGCACCGCGTGGGGACCTTGGACGTCGCCTTCCGAAAGCGCTTCTTTAGTTTCAACGCGGAGGCGAAACAAGGAGGTAAACCCTGCATCAAGTCTCTTTCTTCAGGACCCCGGTGCTGTCCGAAGCTAATAATGGCACTGACCCTTCCATTTCGTTTCAGAAACGCCCATCCTGAACGACATGCGCAAGCTGAGCATGCGCCGAGAGACCTTCCAAGTGCTGGCCCAAAGACGCAACACGATCATGAACAACGACAGGGAGAGAATGCAGACACTGGGAGCCCGAAACAGCGTCCAGGCCAACCGTCCCAGACACAGGGCCTCCCAGCCAAGACTCCACACCGTGTTCCCGTCCAACGGAGGCCACTCCAACGACGCCTACCATCACAGCAGCGACGATGACCAAGACGTCGTCTCCAGGCATTCGTCGCGCATCGACGCTGGATCCATACCCCAGTGATTCAGTCAATTGGAGGACCTTCTGTCTTGGACTGGCATTTTTTACGCGAGTCCGCGCTTTTTTAAAGGACTGCCATTTGTACCCGCTTAACATTCAAAATAAAGCATTTTTATTTATAAGACCCAATATCTGCGCCTCATCATGTTATAGTGGAATAGCGAATGATGGCCTCAGCGCCACCGCTACTTGAAAGCGAAAACTGCATCTCAGTGCAAGATTTTATTGTTGGAAAAAGCAGCGCTTAAAGAGGATGCCATAGAAGGAACAATGGGAGAATGGCCAGAGGCGAGGCCGAGCAAATAGCACGGATATTCGGGGGTTT
This sequence comes from Kryphioiulus occultus, assembly GCA_034687865.1. Lineage (NCBI taxonomy): Eukaryota > Metazoa > Arthropoda > Diplopoda > Julida > Julidae > Kryphioiulus > Kryphioiulus occultus. The sequence continues at coordinate 10,291 of JAQGAF010005792.1, read as the reverse complement.
TGGACATCGACGTACCCGGCATATCAAGCTGGTCACAAAGTAATAACAGATTTTCCGTAGCAAAAATACTAAAATGCGCTCCTTACAAATGCTACTGTTATTGGCATAGTTAATTGTGGAGTCGAAATAAACCCACTGATTGAAATGCATCACACCTAAGATCGAACAATTCCCGTCTTTGATCGACGTTAAAATTTAACATTTTCCAGCTTATTTTATTATACGAGAAAGCTGAAATCTTAAAGTAATGCGGATGCTTCAGAAGGAAAAATCATTTGTTGGAAAATATTTAACAGGAATAAGTCTAGGTCTACAGTACGTAACGTTTCTAAGTTCTAACAATGAAGGGGCCCTCTGGTGCTCTTTGCATATTGCAAGGGGAGGGGGGGGGGGGGAAGATTGAGTGTTGAGTGTTACCCCCAAGATACAAGAAATTCTAAAATGTTCAAAAAACTTTGAAATATTTCGCAAATTAAATCATTCTTGCCTACACTTTTCTTGCTAAATTAGGTTAGACCTCCTAACTGCTTCGTTAAAATGGCATCGACTTGATAGCAAGTAAATGAGAATTAGCTGGCCTACCTTTTCTTTGTCGGCTGACAACTTGCTAGACATCTGATCTTAGTCACGATTCGGGTTTAAAAGAGTTAGGTCAAATTGTCACCACAAATGTTTATTGGGGAGTTGCTTTTTTATTTAGCAAAAATGCACTTTCAATTTATTTTTACTGGCAACGTTTTTGAAAAAAAAATTCGCTTACGGCATCAACATGTAATTACGTTGGTTATCAATTACGTTATTTGCAGTTTCGTTTATCTCGTTGCACAAGCTCGTAGCGTTTTATTTCCACTAATTTGCCAAAAAGTTCAAATTGCAAGTCTTCAATTAGCTGCGATGAATTTTGGGTGCGTTGGATGTATTTTTTCCCGAATGATTGAAATTCAATTCAATTGCAGAACGCAAACAAATACTGCATTTGTACACATGCGTTGCTACGTTTATTAATATCCATATTGTTGTTTTGCTCGCGCTAGTTGCCTGTCATGTAAAAGCTAATAAATACATGTAGTCTAGCTTTAGGATCCAGTTTCAAATGAGTTTAGTTTAAGGTAGCAGCGGAATGACTTCCAAAGCACTTTAAGCACTTTAGATTTGCTGCCTTCTACGACCAAGCTACTAACATGTCGTGACGCTGTTAATCTTGTAAGTTACAACATGTGTACAAAATTAAACCAATCTACTTACATGTAAGTTAAAAAGATCTCTCAAGCACTTCCTCGCATAACGATCAAGTTACTATGTAGTGAGCGATATCGCAGATAAACTGGTCATTGACTGCATTGAACAGTCTGAAAACAACCTTTGATTAACCTGAGCCACACAACTTATGCACGGTCTATCTTCTCTATTTTTAACGTGAATCGCTGATCTCAAGTCAAAAGCCCTTTTTTCACAGTTCAAAAACTTCTTAGAGGTGATTTTCTGTATCAGATCACATGCAGCGAACATTGGTTTAAAGTTTTACGGGCATGTAACGTCTAGCTTTCACCTTGGAATTTGGGTAGGATTTCATGAAGGGAAACCCAACCCAGAAGTTTCATCCGTAAATCCGCATCCTCGCGATTGAAGATCATTCAATTGCACGATTTCTGTTCAGACAGTTCACCAAAAATGTAATCAACTTACTGGAGTTTTGCCTGTTCACGTGATCGAATTGAACGACTAGAGCGATTTAAAATTTTTTTGCATTTTTTGAAAGCGGTCGAAAGACCGTAAAGCTGCGTTCTCACGAGTCAATTTTTGTCGAGCAATTTTGTTGAAAGCAAGTTGAAACGTGAGAACACGCTTTCAACAGAGTTGATCAATGATTTGTTGAATCGAACAAAGTTGACCACCCTTCCACTTCTGGTCTTTCAACAGCTTTCAACTTGCTCAAGTCGATCCATTTAGAGCACGTGAACAAATAAAATTCGAAATTGGCACGCGCACGAATTCGAATATTTGCCAGAATCGTGCTTCATTCTTCTTTCGCGTTGCATTTAATGCGTATTTTGGTTTTACTCGGCGCCATCGTCAACTGTAAGTTGCATACATTTTTGTTGAACCGTCTGAACAATAACTGAACAATCATTATAGTCCAGTGCATTAAATTGTGAATCAATACTGGACGTGATATACTGTATAATACACTTGTAATTGCAATTTCAGATTCTCAAGAACGAAAATCTGAAATCGAACGTTAGAAGAAATGAAAATTCAAAAGGGATCAATGGACGTGCATTCGCAGACTTGCGGTGAGGCTAACAATAATTTGCCTTCCGAATTAAGCCCGAGAAGTGCAAGTGAGAAGTTAGATTCGCACAGCAATGAACTTTTAATTATACTACATTTTTTAAAACACGCAAATTCATAAAAAAATTAACTTACTAGTTATTTAGCAGTACATACTTTAGTATCAGATTGATAGAAATATTGTTAATATTTACTGATACATTTTTTATTCGCGATTAACTTCGTTCAGTTTTCAATTACAATCTCCAGGAAACCAATAAATCGAATGCAATTGAAACACGATCGAACGAGCCGTTGTCATGGTTACGACGGGAAAATAGCGACACTTGGAAAGTGTAAATGAAATCTGAATGAAGTAAATCGTAAATAAAAAATTATCAGCATAAATTGTTGATATTTCTGTCAATCATGTAGCCTACACAAGTAAAGTCTGCTGATTAACTGGTAAGAATTTTTATTGATTTTCATGTTTTAAAAAAACGTAGTATAAAAATTTTAACCTGACGATAACATGAGGAATTTAACTCTGATTTACCTGTCCTACGGCTTAAGAACACAAACGTATAGGTTCGCTTTCACGATGCTGAATTGGCATGCACATTGTTTTTTTGGTTATGCAATTGAGTAGGTTATGTACATGTATACAGTACAGTACGAATATTTTGTTATTTTAAGATTAACTGTAGCTCCGCAGTGAATACACACACCTAAAGGAGTGGAAGTGTACGAGGTGGGTAGAAGTCGGTACATGGAAAAGTCGGTACATATTGGCCATGAGAGTCCAGTTGACCAAGTTTGGGCGAACATACACTTGATCTTGAGTATTGTGATACTGCTTACAAAACTAATCAATCAAAAAATTACGCGAGAGGAGGGCATTGAATTTTACATGCCGATCCTTAAAGCATCGACTGGCAAATGAATTCAACCAAGGATATTCAATTGCTAATAAATTCTAACTAATTCATTGTGCACAAAAACACCGGCCATTTTCTCCTAACCACACTTACATTATTAGACTCTTGAAGCACCTTCGACACTTGAAACACTTTGAAGTACAGCTTCAATTGATCCCAAACAAAGTATGTGGATGGAACGACCAAACCTGTCTGGAGAGGCCAACGACCACCTTACTGGACTATCAATCTGATTAAATTCTTAAAATCGACCGAGGGGGAGAGACATTATAAATGAAAATACACGTACACATAACATTAAATATGCATGAAAGTTATGAAACATCGGACACCCTGCAAAATAGCATGCAGTTTAGGTCCGATATTGAACATCTGCGGAAGAGACGTAGCGCACACATGCTGCTTTTGTTTCAGGGAACGTCACTAACTCCCTAACTGCACTAAACTAACATGAACATTCCATGGAACAAAATGGGAGTGTCGCGTCTATGCAATAGCTGCTGTAAATATTTCCAAGGTTGTCATCAGGCCTTGGAAACGGTGGAGCTACATGTGTATGTACTAAATATTTCCCTTTTGCACGTCTAGTCTACCACATTTGTTGTCAGCACAGTGATCATGTGGATTGATGTACGGCTTCAGGTTAACAAGCGACCGTCTGCTTTAAGGTAATGCTTTCGCTACATGTTGCCTCGTTATATGTGTAGATTTAACGCCAATCCTTTATCAAAATTGGCATACAAATGAGAAAATATTCTGCAGAAAAACTGCAGTTCTGAAAAGTTAATTCTGAAGAAAAATTACAGTCTTATATCAAGCTGCAGTTCTGAAAAGTTAATTCTGAAGAAAAATTCCAGTACTTATATCAAGCTGCAGTTGACTGCAGAAATCTTAAGTAATTTCACAATATTATGTGGTCAAGCTGTACTCCATGGGCCCCGCAGGGGGGTGCAAAAGGCTGCTTTTGTTTCAGGGATCGTCACTAACTGCCTAACTGCACTAAGCTAACATGAACGTTCCGTGGAACAAAATGGGAATGGTGCGTCTATACAATAGCTGCTGTAAAAGGGGCATTCCCCCTTCTATTGCACTTCTATCCCTCTTCTATCTCAGCTTCTATTGCACTTTTACAGCGAACGAAAAACTTGTAGTACCCAGTGTATCTGAATATACCGCAGCTTCCTGCACAAAACGAATCTGACTGGGTTCACGTGCAATCTGGAGTGCCACAAGGAAGTGTCTTGGGCCCACTCTTATTCTTATTATTCATTAATGACCTGCATAAATTACTTTCTTGTAAATCAAAATTATTTGCAGATGATTCTGCACTATATGACGAGGTCAGTGAAGTGGAGCCACTGCAACTACAAAGGGATCTTGACGTTCTCGCCAACTGGTGTAGAACCTGGCAGCTCAAACTTAACAAGAAAAAGTGCCTGGTTATGAGGTTCTCACGTAAGAGGGAGAGAGCAGTTCCGGAATATAATCTGGAAGGTGTTCCTCTAAATTTGGTTTCATCCGTTAAATATTTAGGTATAACTATCACGGACAATATGCAATGGAATACCCATATCAAAAATACTACTGGCATAGCTAATCAACGTCTTAGATTTGTGCAACGAATTTTCAGAAGTTGTCCCCAAAATGTGAAGGAGATTGGATACAAATCATTGGTCTGACCCCTCCTTGAATATTGCAGCCCAGTATGGAATCCATACAGAGTGGGCCATGTGCAGGAAATAGAAATGGTCCATACACCAAATCAATCGCTACGCCCAAAAAATGTGGTTTTTCAGTATTTTTTCATCATTCATTATAATCAAAAAGATGGGATTAATGGATTAAAACATCTTGGAACCATTCACTACATTACAATTGTGCATGAATATTAAACGTCAAAAATTTGCAATCACAAGTTTTGAAAATTTGTAAAATGTGATAACTGAATTTCTTGTAATGGAATGATACGCATGGCTGGTAATCCATCCTAGGAAAGTTTTCAGAATGTCGAGTGATTTGATGCAAACAAAGGTAAAATCGGTTGATGAGTATGTAAATCATTGGTTAAACACCGAAAAATAATTCGTAACTTATTGTCATTGCATAAAAATAATTCAAAGGAGTTGGCTCGAAATGTAGACCATTATTTGTGAGGTAATAATAAAGTCTCAATGCAAACTTAATACCACGCATAAATCCAACTAGATGTCATTTTTGATCATATCTTTGATACTGGTCAACCGATTTTAATTTTGTTCCTGCCAAATTACATTGCTGATTGAATTACAAGCCAATCTGTCCCATTACCAAACATTAAGTTTTCATCTTTAAAATTTTCGAAAACTTGGCAGGTGCATGTTTCTGATGTCAAATATTCATGTACAATAGCAATGTTGTGAATGGTTCCAAGAGGCTCCATCATGTTATTCCATCTTTTTGATAATAATTGTAAATTTTGAAAAAAGCCTCAAATTCCAGATTTTTGGACGTAGCGACTGATTGGGTGGGCCAATTTCAATTTCGTTTTTGCCGAAATTCATCTTTTTTAATCATTTTTAAATCATTATTTAAAAAAACCTCTGTATAAATCGCTGCCAACTCTCACTCAAAACATTTGGAATAAGTCAGGGCTAAGACCATGCCACCAACTAAACAGGTTGCCCATATGTTGCATGAATTAGTTGTTAAAAAGTTGGGGATGGCCAAAGACAGGTGCAGAAGATTAGGACACTGCAATGTATTGGCAAAAATGCGGTCAAAAAGTTCAACCAAGAAGGCAGAAGATAAGCATCCTTTGAGCATTTCACGTTCGTCAAGAAAAGAAACAGCAGTTCAAATTGGAGCAAAATGGAATACAATATGAATAAAGGTGTTTCAGAAAAAAAATCATGCAGGCGCTAGAAAGAATGTGGCTTCTCCTTCTGTGCAGTAGTCATAAAATCACTAATGACTGCCAAAATGACCAAAAACGACTGACCTGGGCCAAGGAGTACATTACATGGACTGCACAGCAATGGCAAAATGTCATCTTTAGTGATGAGAGCTGATTCTGTTTATTCAAAGATGGAAAGAAATGTGTTTTAAGTTGTAAAGGAGAACAGTTCCACCTATTATGTGTGTCTGTCCAAGTTAAAAATCCCACAAGGTGTGATGGTCTATGGGTCAATGTTTGTGTCTGGTCTGATGGCAGTGCCACTGTCATCTGCTTCTTGCTGGACCACGCCACGGCACTCTTCCCGAGGAAGAACACATACCCACCCGTCGACTTCCGGTCGCCGCGGTCTGCAGCGTGGTCGGAGCCAACGAAACAGCTCAGAATTGTGGAGGGCTCAGCGGAGAGCCGCAGCTTGAGCCTGATAGTGGTGGCCAGATAACGCATGATGCGCTTTACCGTCACCCAGTCGCGTTCGGTAGGTTCCTCAACCTCCTGATTCAAGTACCCCGTTGCAACTGCGATGTCCAGGCATGACACCGTAGCGAGGTACAACAGCGAACCGATGGCTTGTCGATGACTGTGGTTATTTGGCAGGTGGAGGCTTACCCTGACTGGTTCAATGAGGAATCCAGTCTCCATCGGTGTGGCCACAGCTTTTGGTTGGGGCAGCCCGCGCTCTTCCAGCATCTCTGTGATCTTCGTCTTCTGATGTAGCACAAACGATCCGTTGCTCTCGCTCTCCACTTGGATCCCGAGGTAATGCCACACACTACCGAGATCCTTGGTGGAGAAATGGCTGTCAAGCTGCTTTGATGTCCTCAGTAGCTCCAGCTACTAGGAGATCGTTCACATAGAGGAGCATGTAAGTCAGGCTGCCATCCGCCTCTTCCCTCGAGAACAGGCACTGTTCTGCTTCCCCGGGCTGGAAACCAAGTTGGGACAACACATCCATTGCCTTACGATTCCATGCTTTGGCAGATTGCTTGAGACTGTATAGAGACTGCCTCTGTCTCAGGACTCTGGACACTGTGAATCCGGCTGAGCTCTCGGCTACCTCCGGTATGGGGAACTCTGCCATCTTCTGTACCACCATAACTTCAGGTGATGCCAAGGCCAGGGAGGGAATCCTGGCCTTGGCATCGAACTTCCGTCGCATTTCCTTCGGCACAAGGCAGTACACTCTGGATCCGAAAATTTGGCCCAGAAACAGCTGGAGCGGCGTTGTAGTCACCACACGACTCGGAAGTTGGTTCTGCAAGTAGGCTGCCGTCAGCAGCGTCTTACCCCAGAACTTCTGTGGTAGTCCGGTGTCGTTCAGCATGGTCTGTGCCATCTCGACTAGGGACCGGTTCTTCCGCTCCGCAAATTTCGTTCTGTTGTGGAGTGTAGGAGACCGACAACTGGTTCTCAATCCCCCCTCTCATCAAGATAGGATCCGAGCTCCTGGGAAAGGTATCGCTGGCCATTGTCGGAACGCAGCACTTTCGGCGTCTGTCTAAACTGCTTTGTCATCTTCGCCAGGTACTCGATGGTGGCCGCGGTAGCGCTGTGAAAAGAGAGTGCTCGTCCATAAAGGTGAGAGCGTACAGGTTTCCGCTCGGTGTGGCAACCTGCATCGGTCCACACACGTCCGTGTGGACCAAGTTGAGGGGTCGTTCGGCCCTGGAAGTGCTGATCGGGAAAGGCCGGGCGGTCAACTTGCCCATTGCGCAGCACTAGCAGTATCCACAATCGTCGTCTCCCATGGTGACTTCCACGCCGTCCACGAGTCCCTCCTGCAACAACCATCATATTGCTGCCTGGTCCCGGTGTCCGAACTGACGGTGTCATGCGACCATCGGTGCTGCAGCTGCGACTGCTGTCCAGGTCGTGCCCAGGTCGAGCCCAGGTCGATCGCAGACGAAACACTTCCGAGTATCACCATTTCCCGAGCCCTTGGTCGCCGGCTTCTTCGAATTCTTCCTCTGGGTGTAACCATGGCCGGACCCGCACACAGGTTCCACTAGCAGCACGGTCCACTGGTCATCTCCAGACTTGCCCTCTTGTTTCCTCTGGTAATTGTCGAGGAGGCGGTTGGTGACAGCCCGAATGGTCATCTGAGTTTTCTCCATGCCTACCAAACTCGGCGTCATCGCCGCGAGAATGTAATCGATGGCCAGCTTGTCCCGAAAAAAGAAATTGTTGTTGGACTCACGTTCATGGACTTCCTCCAGGGCTTTCCACATTTCACTGGCATTGTGGTCCTTCTCATATTGACGCAGTTGTCCTTCTCATAGTGACGCAGTTGTCCTCCAGTAACACCAAGAATGATCCTCATCAGGATGGCTGACATGAGGACCTTCCAATGCTGATAGTTGTCGTCCATCAGCTTTTGTCTGCAGATATTTTCGATGTTTTCTGAGCACTAAATGCTCGGATTTTGTCACCATACAAATGATAAATGACCTGCTCAAATCAAGGCCTATCTTTAGGTTGGGTTTCCTAAAAATTCTCGCAGTTGTACAGGAACGTCGAAACTTGCAGAATTCTCATACCCCAGCATGCAGGATTCATAACCTGATTGAAAACTGGAAGACTGCAAGTTTTCCTGGGTTCTACACTGCATGTCATGTGGAGATCAGAGCTCAACAAACTGAACATGTGCACGGCACACAGGAAACTTGAGACAGATTGGGAACATACAAAGCAACGAACCAGAAAGGCGGCAAAATGAATGTTGGTGACCATTGACGTCACCTACAGGGGTCAACGAATGCGATGCGACCATGCCCGAATCTAGGGCATTGCCCCTTCCCTGGGATTACCCCTTTGAAGGGGGCCCGGTAGCAGGCGGGTGATGCACCTCATGCCAACAATGATGAACTATCACTATTAGTTATTAATATATAAACACTATTGCCATTGGTATAGCAGTTTGGAATTTTTTAAGACATTTTCAGCAGCCTTACATTATGCACACACATCTTGCCATACTTTTGTCCAAGAGTGTACGGAATTAGCCATAGTAATAAGTAAAAACGACCAAAGTGGTAGGTTTTTAATAACCATGCATCTATAATTTAATATGATGATGTTCAAATACAGCCATAATATATCTTAATTTTCATATATTTTTGGTCCTTTTCCTGATATTTTTGCAATCCCCTCAATCGATTTTTCCTGATAAAATCGCAACATATTTGATAATTTTGAATTTTGATTTAATTTCCATAGTTGTTCGGAAAATATTGAATTAAAGACAATTTTTCATTTGGCAGTGTTCTTTGTTGAACAAAAAATCAAAAATGCAACTTACAAAGAAAAAGGATTTGCAAGTACTAGAACATAAAAACATTGATTCAAAAATGAAACCACGAAACAGTACTACAAATGTGTCTAAGTGTCTGGTTCATGAATGGCGTTTGCAAGTTTGAATTTTTACTTTAGGTTTAGTCATCATTTTTGGTTTAGGTTTTTGGACCAAAATAAATGATGACATAACAACTGAATAAAATAATTTCCAATTCAGTAAATTTTTAAGAAAATTAGATTAGAAATGATGGATTTATAAGCTCGATGTTATATAGAAACTGATCAAGTGGCTAAACAATAACTTACGGTAATGACATAATACTTTAACGTCCTTAATAGAAACATTGATATAGTGAAACCCCTTAAGCGGAACACCACATCATGTGGGAGAATTTCTTTTCACCAAACGTGTCATAGAATGAAACATTAAGGGCAACCCCACTCGAACAGCGTTTCATGTACCACATAAAAAAAAACCATTTAGTGGAAAGATTTTTTTCTATTTGGACGTTTCATATAGCCCAATGAAACGTATTTGTTGAATATTACTGAAGAAATTCGTGGATGCATAAATGCTCACCATTTTGTTGGATCAATGAAACTTGGAGATTCCAATTTATGGCCGACCTCATCATTTATTTATGCTTTGTTTCAATACGTGACCAGCATGGTCAACGTGTACAGCCAGACTAAAACAAAACAAGATGGCGCCCAGGCCGAAAATTTTCAGCCCGGGTCAGCTGACCCCTGGGCAGCTCCCATTCTCATCACAGGGTGCTCCCAGGTTACAGGGCGTGGGGGATTCGAAAAGATGGCGGGAAAAACCTTGGGAGACAGTAACTTACTGTCTCCTCTG
>JAQGAF010005791.1:0-11400 GCA_034687865.1 Kryphioiulus occultus | reverse complement strand
GAACAATGTACTTCATTTATTTTTCTTGTAAACGACAATTTTCATAGTGTTCACAGACTTTTTTTGCCAACTGTAGATTTATTAATTATAATAAAAAACCGCAAAAAACCATTTTATCGTTTTCCTTGACAACCGCTCTGATGACCATGTTCCCCCCTAGATGGCGCCAGACGCGCCGCTAGTTCCTTCCTGCTCGCGTTCCATGTTCTCGAGATGTTCGAAAATGGCGGTTCGCTTCGAAAGTTACTTTTCGTTAGTTTTTTTTTCTCGTATTTTTTTTAAAAATATTTCGTGTCAAAATGAAGTAGTCGCGTGTGAAATTGCGGAGTACGACTTTCTACGATGAAAGCTTGGGAACGTCGGGCCGACAACGAGAGCGGAATTTCGGCAGAAACAGGTGAAGGTCGTTGGTCCTATAGTGTAGAAATGCATCGACTTCGTTAGGCCTAACGAGGCAAGTCCTAACGTGTCCCTTTTATGTCGTGTTTATTCGTAAATTACGCAGTTTAACGATTGTTTTTCATGTTTATTCGTATAATCAGCGCGATTGGGGTTATTTTTATTGAGGTTGCAAGAACTCGCAGGCAGGAGATTATTACCATAATGGCGCCATGGCGGAACAATCTGAGATTTGCTTGGAATTTGGTTGTTAGGGCAAGGATCAATCATGTCTTGAGAACCCTCGTACCAATGCTTCGTACCAACCCTCGTATATTGCTTCGATGAAATATATATATATATAATGCTTCAGACTGGAGAATGGAATTAATTTTTTTTTAGTTTTGAAGTTTTCTAGTTGCTCATAAATAGAGTAACGTACGCCCAGACATTTCCCATAAGGTAAAACACGCACTCTACGTCATGTACAGTATATACATGTATAGAGGGCTCTGGAAGCATTGGCGTGTACTCGAGTACATGTGTATTTGTAACTGTAACAAATGGATTTATGGTGCCATGCACGTTACAAAACGCAATGTGTTTTAATGTGTTGGCCATCATCAGATCAACGCTTTCTTCACAAACCTGGGTAAATTACCCAAAATTTGATGACAGATTGTTTCTTGGGGTAGCACACACCTCGGAGCACACTAATGTGTACCTTTTCTGCAAAGGTGTATAATAAGTACAGAATTCTATAAAACAATCTTAACCAAGTATTTATTATTATCTTGAAAGATATTTCCTTGTGATAAAGGCTATGGAATATTTTACCCGAATTGCAAAGGGAATGTGGATACAAATGAAAATAACTATTTTGGGGCAAAGTGGGTACACATGATTTTTTGTGTTACATGTATTTACACCTTACACAGTCTTAATTCAAGCTGCTCGATAGGGTTTTTTCCTACGTGAGCAATCAAATTGCACTTGATGTTGATGTTCAAAACATGTTATGAGTCAATTCCAAAAAAGATTGAACAGTTAGGCAACGTTCTTTTCATGGTTCGTGAAGAGTGGATACTTCGGATACCAAAGTGAATATTGAGGATACATTTTGGATACAAATCAGTCTTTGGGTGGATACAATTTTGCTTATGCCCACTCCCAGCCCTGTATTAACGTGGTTTTGGGGTCATGAATGAAAAAGTTCGGGAAGCTAAGGGTTAAATGGTCTGTCGTTCAAGAATTAAGACTTACGCAATCATGAGGGGAGATAATAATTTGAATTAAAATATGTAATTTGTCATCTAGCTTCGCAGAATCATTTCCTAAGGTTTTTTTGAATCTAAGTTTGGGTGACTGAATCCATAATTTTTGGTATAATGTTGAAGCAAATTCCAACTGTTTTCAGGCAATCATTAGGCCTAAATCATCACTTATAGTGGGGAGTGGAGATTTTATTTTCTCAAGAAGTCTTGCTGAGTGGCGTGGCCTCTGCTCCAGGCACTGATTTTTAGCACCTTACGTGTGGGAGGATGGCGCCACTGTACACTGACGTGGATTTAGCCCCTTTTGGGGGGGTTATGATATCTTCGTCCTTGATTTGAATCGACTACCGTGTGTTGACTGAGGGGAGAAAACGAATGGTATTAAAACCGGCAATTAAGTCTCGCCTCCCCTAAGTAATTGAGGGATTCTGGGAAAGCGTTTGCCCGCCTGGATTAATTCCCAGATTAGGACGGATTAATGTAGGGGATGGCGACGGATACCTGTGTTGGTCGAACCCCCTTTACGACCACATTTTCTTGCTTAATTGCAAATTCACAACGCGCTGTGATGGCCCTGAAGCTGTGATCTGGAAAGACGCCATCTTTTTGTAGTGAACCTCGTTGCACATGAAGCTCTGTAGATGCATTATTGGGGTTTTGAAACTGTTTGATTTTTTATTTGGGACGGCCAACAGGGTTCCCCAAACCTGGAAAAATAAGAGATATTGATTTACTTTGAAAAAGTCAGGAAAATTCAACAAATACCATCTCCGTGGAAACCCTTTCCAAGTATTATGTCATCTTGGGGGAAGGAGGGTTGGCAGAATGATGACGAATGCTGGAAGGGTAGGAGGGGTCAACCAAATGCTGTGTCAGTTTTTAAAACTTGAAACTTGTGGGCTGGAATCCATCATTTGTGATCTAGTTTGCCAAAAATTGTCGCCTATGACACTTTTTTTGAAGATGTGCTGCTCTGTGACTAAAATCTTATTTGGATAATTTTGATAAAAATTCACTAAATTCGACATTATGATGTCATCACTTGAGAGTCGGGGTGGAAAATGAGAACGAATGCTGACATGTGACCCAGGGTGACTGACCGTCTGGAAAGCCAGGAAAAGTCAGGGATATTCATATGCTTGAAAACGTCATGGAAATTGATATGCCTGAAAATGTCAGGAAAGTTGATATGCCTGAAAAAGTCAATAAAACATAATGTTTGGAAATTTGTTGTGGCACAACAATTTAGATTTTGTATAAAGAAGTAAAGTTTTTGTGATGTACTTTTTCTACAAATTTTCGTCGTCATTGATATTTTTTGATATTTCTAATGAAAAGCCCACTAAATGAATCTCAATCGATGTTTATCGTTTTTTTTAAAGAAATGTCATTACAATACATCCGAAATCCATTTTTTCTGGTCTTACAAAAATGTCGCCTATGATGTTCATAAATCATACATGAATGTGTAAATAGGCTAGTAGCGTATCACTTACCAAGTTATTCTTGTCAAATTTGCGATGTAATTTTTTCAAAAAAAAAAATGCCGGTCATTTCGCGTGAGTATAGACACCATCTTGTTGTATCCACCTAGTTGCGCACGAGTGACGATAGATGGCGGCACTGTTTTCCAAATGGGTTGGTTTCTATTTCAAGGAGAAAGGGATTGAAAGCAATGGGTTCGCACCTGCAGACAAATTGCATCACACGAACCCAAAAATATATTTCTCGAGCGCAAGTATGCAATAATTTGGTACGACTTTGGAGTTATTTGGGACATTTTTTTGCTCACCCATATCCCAGGTGCGTCGTCATGAGCAGCAGCGCCATCTAGCGTCAGGCGACGATTTAACAACTGCAGTAATAATAATAAGTAGGATTATATGTCCGACGCATCGAAGGTGTGTAATCGCGGTGGGGGGTAAGGGGGTGGAGCCCCCCCTAAAATAAGTTAAAAATATTATTTATTATTCATTGTCAGCTTGGCTTTTGCCTCGGGTTCGAGTCCTGGCTAGGGTTCGGGGACCAGATCGTTCAATGTCAAATTTAAGCAGAGAAAGAAAATTGAAAAGAAAAAAGAAGTTGAGCCTAAATAAAAGTAGGCGATTATAAGGCGATAATATTAAGGGGGGTGAAGTACGGAGTCCCGCTGGCGCCGGCTCGTGTGGCGAGAGGGCGCTGCATGGGGGGATTAGAAGATTACGCTTATTAGCGCCCAATTTATGGCACACACACCGACACCGTCAGTGTCACAGTTGGGGAGGGGGAGGGTTGGAGAAGCCACTACTAATAGGGTTAATAATCGCGAATTATAATAGCAAAAAATCCGGGCCGGATTAGCCCCAGGGGCATTAGCATGTACATTTACACCACACGAATTAAGAGGCTAGATGCGTGCTGGAGACCGGTGGCGCCCCCAGGGAGTGATGTCTCAATGAACTATCAAGTCCCAAACTCCCATCGCCTGGCTGACCAACCCCAGAAGTGCCTATAGGTCTGTAGAGAGAGAAAATGTGGAATGGGGCCGCTGAGACGTGTGTAACGCGTTTGGGGGCGTCACTTGGGAACTGTATGGATGTTCAGGTATCACGTGATCGTCTGTGGAGTGTGGCGGGATGAATGATGCTGTCAGAAAGGGATGTTTGCAATAAATATCGCCTATGACGTATTTATTTTGATGAAAATGTGCTCTTTACATGAGTAAAATCCATCATTTTATTATCTAATGTCGATGAATTTTCTATATTTATAATATATAAAAATGCACATAGTTAATTTGCTGCAACAACGTCATAACTCAAAATTCATGACTTTTGAGTTATGGTACTAGGGGAAATTAAGGGAATGAAATCTATTTTTGAGTGGGTTTTCTACTGTGTCGTACGATTCACCGAGGCTTGTCATTTTTAAGTTTTATTTTAGTGTCTTCCATTATGTTACTTTGTATTTTTAAACTTGGAAAAAATACAGTCATGGAAAATCACCATTTTCGAATTATGACGTTGTTGCAGCAAATGAGCGAAAAAATAAAAAAATTGGGTCAATTTCATCGTTTGTCATATAGTTTTGGCAAAAATGTAATACGATATTTTTATTTGCTGCTGTTGGACTAAAATTAATCATTTTGGATTAATTTTGATAGAATGTGGTATATTAGTAGTGTTGTTTTTGAAAACGTGCTTTGACGTGAATATGTATTATTATTATTTTTGAAAATGTACTTTTTTCGTGATTGTATAATAGTCCATCATTATTTACCTAACTTCGATAAATTTTAATATTTTTAATAACAAAAATGTAGTTAAACTTCAACTTTTGTCGTAATTATGCAAAACAAATCACCTATAGATATGTGGCATTTACGAGTTTTTTAGGCTTCTGATTTATGCATTTTGATGGAATTTAGCTTAAATGTTTTGAATAAAAATTGGGTAAATACTGTAATTTTTGTGTTCTTCTGTTTGTAGAAAATTCGACATTTTTATCAAAAATGATTTCGATTATGTTTTATCACTAGAGGGAGGGGATCAGGCAGAGGATCATCACCATTGTGTGACTACGACGTAATACCTGAACGTCCCAGCAGTAGAGGCGCAGGGTTAATATCGTTCATTGCTAAGAATTTTTTGCTAATTCTTTACTCACAATTTTGGCACCTTTTTAAGATGCAGAGTTAAGATGCAAACTATAGGTTGACGACTTTTTGTGTTTTCGGACGAAAACACGTACGGGTCACCCAGTCGCGCCACCCCCAAAAGCGCCCCATGGTGGGTTCTTTTTTTTAATTTTTTAGTTTTTTTTATTTTCTTCCAGTTTTGTTTTTCGGTTTTTCCTCCCCAAAAAACCGGTGGCGACGAATAATTCGATCGGAAAACAGCGAACGCGACGTGTTTCGCATTTTATCATCGGTGTTATTTTCAGAGCGATTACACCCCACCCTCACCCCAAACTCACCTCTTCCACCCACTGGCCACGAGGGGCGCTGCAGTTTTAATCATGGCAGGGGTGGGTGGGACCCCCCCAAAACTCGTGTTTTCGCCTCATCGTTCGCTGTTTGTTTGCCAAACATTTAAATTCGGGTGTTTATTCAGGTTTCGCCGCGCATGTTATTTCAATTAAGCTCTTCATGTGCTCCCCATCTTTCTCTACATCTCTCTATATCTCAATTCTCCTCTTCTTCTTCTTCGAGCTCCTTATTCTTGTGTTTATTTTCGTGGACTGGAATCAACGTGTTTTTCGTGTTTTGTTGGTTGTATCCTCCCTTTGCCTTCCACCAATTTCATATTATTTTTCTTTGGGAAAATTGCGAAAGCTGAAAAAGTAGCGAAAAGATAAGTGTGAGAGGAGTGTGCACGTGGCCGCGAGGTGGCATCAAAAGGCGCGTGCCGAGGCCGCGACCTCTGACCTCAACATCCTCCATCCGCCGTTCAAAGATGACGTAGTGGCGAAACACCTGTAACCTCGGGGAATTTTATATTCAGCTTGGAAACCTGGAAAACTCAGGGAATTTTAAATCGAAACCTGGAATTTTTCAGTATCGAAATTGTGTTTCGTGGTTGCTCGTTATAATTATGAGAAATGGGCACAAAAATGAGTGGCCCGATAATCGATTCTACCATTTCCCTAACCTTCAGCATTCGTGATAGTTTTTCTAAAAAAATTGCTCGCTAGCTGCGCTCCTAAATTAATCTTTATGCATTATTGGTGATTGTTTCAAATCACACCCTAAATCCGTTATTTCTGGTAATTTGGTATCCGAGATTCGCCTGTGGAGTTGATTTCCTTCGATATTAATATTTGTGAACTTGTCGTAATGGTCTAAAGCTGTATTCTTGGTCATCTAGTTCTTAAAACATTTCAATGAAAATATACCTAAAATCCATTATTTCTGTTAGTCTTTCGAAGGAATGTTCATAAAATCCATCGTTTGGATATATTTGTTTGGTAATGTTGATTAAAAACCTACCATTTGAGATCTGGTTTTTCAAAAAAAATTCACCTACAGGGATTCCTTCATATTATTCGTAAATGTTGTTTTCAATAGAAATATGACAATCAGTTACTCATTCAAATATAATTTTTTAACCTGGAAGAATTAGAAGATGACCCTGGAAAACACAGCCCCCCCCCAAAAGACTATGACATGTTACTTGAACGGCCCTAAACTCAGTAATGTTTGTAATTCTAAATTTGATGTTAAGTATCCAGTTTATACCGAACTGCTGTTGGTACATATTTGGGAGTTGCGGCATGGCCTCGTTAGTGGGAAAGGGGGGCGGGGGGTGACCGGGACCCCCTCGGTTTATCACTTACACGTTTGGCAACACGTGTAAAACATGGGAGTCAGCTGCGCTGCCGCAGAGATTGATGGCCGTTATATCCGAGGTGAGACGTATTTAGGAGAAGTCGTGCTGCATGCCTAAGCTCCTAGTCAAAGAAAAAAACATCTTTAAAAAAAATTTGAAAAAAAAAATTAAAAAAATCATGCGCGGGAGGCGAACCCAGGACGTTGCGCTATTGCTGTCGAGTCTCAGTGTAACGAAGTTTAAATCGGAAGTCTTTGAGATGTTTACAGCTAGTAAGGACTGAATTTTCTTTTAACAAATAATAATAATGAAAGAAATTCAGCCCCTAAATAAGTGGTTAACTCCACGAAACTTCGCGGCTATTAAAGTTACAATTTTGATCGTGGAAATTAACTATTCTTAATTTTCTTACTACACCGATCAATGTGAAGATTGATGTCAATTTTCAATGAAAGAAATGCTTTTGAAAAACTAGCTATCTTCAATCCATGAATTTTTTCAGACATTTTCAAAATTTCAGAAAATCTAGCTCACAAACGAGGGATTGTGCACAAATTCCTGTTGAAATATTGATTTGCAATCTACAAATATTAATAAATTTAGGAACGCCACAGGAATTTTTTTTAAATAATCTCGCCCAGAAGTAATAGATTGTAAGATGTTTTTTTTTCAGAAATAATAATAATGAAAGAAATACTTTTTAAAAAACTATTGATATACTCGGAAATGCATTTTTGCAGACATTTTTAATATTTCAGAAATATTAATAATGGCATAGCGACCATAGGTGAACATTTAAAAAAACTAGCAGAAATAATGGATTTTAAGTATGTTCTACTCATGATGTTTTTCGGAAATAATATTAATGAAAAAAAAATTGAAAAGCGAAATATGTAATCAAAAACGAATTTTTGCAGACATTTATAATGGCAAAGTCATATACAAACGTTGAAAAAAAGCTACCAGAAATAATGAATTTTAGGTGTGGTATCCAGTTACTGATAATAGGATACTGCAGGGTTCATGCCGTCAGGGAAAGTCAGGGAGATGCAATGTGGTCAGAGAAAGTCAGGGAAATGTTGACATTTTCTCCATTAAGTCATTGAAAGTCGGGTAAAAGTCTGTATTGATTTGCATTCTGTAAAAGCACCTTAGAACAGCAAATACCCATGGAGCACATGACGCTCATTGGTCGAAGCGCCTTTTTCGGAAGTGCGTCCTAATTAGTTGACGACATGGAGCCACGCCCCCTTTTCCGTTAAACCAGGGACGGGGCCGCTAGGATAACGAACTCATGGCTCTGCCAAACTGAACCCAAACGTGGGTTTAAAAGCATCGATTTTAATTCGGTTTGTTCACCTGCGGGGGAATCGAGTTCGCAGTTTTCGGTTTTCGTTTTCGTTTGTTTGTTTTTCCCGGTCGAAATTTAATAATTCGCCGCCGTTTATTAATTCGAGGCTCGTCGAGGGGGAAGGGGGGCCGCTCCCCCCTCCCCAAATAAAGTTAAAAAACAGAGGAGCTCCATCGCCCCCATGGCCTCAGGCCCCAACCATTCGCTCCAATTGCTTTTCTCCACTACAAAACTCCTATACCATAGTTCGTTCGCTTTTCTCTATTTTGAATTTCAAAACGCAATTTCGGCTTTTTCGTGGTAAACACGGACGGGTACCCCCCACACCCCCTCGGGAAATGGAAAAAAAATATAAGAAAAAAGGACTAAAAACAATAACGATAATACAAAAAAGTTGGTGCTGGGAATGAAAACAAGCAGAAAGCCAATAATGTTCGATTGGGTCCCACCCTCTCAACCCCCAGGACGTTTTTTCCTATTGTTTTACGCGCCGTTACGCGCATTAAATTATGCCGAAAAGGGCCGTGGGGCCCAAATTTCGCCCACCCATGGCCGCCATCTTGCCGACTGCTTGCATTTTGTTTAGTGTAAGCAAAATGTTGGAGTTACGAGGAACAAATTTTGATAAAAGGTAGAACTTAGTTTAGACAGGTTCTACTGTAAAATGCAATTTAAATATTATCGACCATCAGGTTATGGAGGTTTGACAGTTTTAACACGTCTCCTACATTGGGACATTAGTTTAGCGAGGATATTGCTTTAGACAGATTCTGTTGTCAAAAACAATGCAAATGTTATGATCAAACATCAGGTTATGGAGGTTTGTTAATTTAGCTCAGGGCTCAGGTCGGAACCAGAACCCGATAGTAGTTTAGAGAGGTATTAAGTTTAGATAGTTTGTTAAGTCAGATTCTACTGTAAAAATCTACCTGTAAAAATCATTGAAAACTTTTTTGGAGAGGATGCTACGTTAGACAGTATTTTTTTAGACAAACACCTGACATTATTTTAGAGAGGATGTTACGTTAGAGTAATTGTTTAGACAGATTCTAGGCACATGACATTAGTTTGGAGAGGATATTACTTTAGACAGGTTCTGTTGTTACTGTTTTCCAACATCCCTGCAGTATCATGCACTCAAACCTGGATGACAAATGATGGATTTTAACCCAAATTTTCATATTTTTTTTAAAATTCTGACTCAGCAGTTGTGTTGACCCCCCAACCTCTCAAACGTCCCATATTTAGTTCGCAAAATCGATAAGCTTCTATTTGGGAGAGGCGACGGCGCTCCGTCTTAACGCTTCGCCGCACGCGTGAATTGCGACGGTGGCGTCGGCCACCAGGGGGGCTGCCGGGCGATGTTGTTGTGTTTTTTGGCTAATGAACTCTGGGATGGCCGCCAGGTGCGAGCGAGCGGAAACGACCGCAGCGCCGCTCTGGGACCTGTCTCTCAACCCTATACCCCCTCCTTCTCATCTTCATCAGAGCTTCTTCCGCTGCGGTGATCTTAGACGCTGAAGGGAAACAGAAAGGATGATGGGAAAAACGAACGGGATGATGGGAACTTGGGAATTTGTCGTGACGGTTGGGATAGGATAGGGTCATTGGTTGCTGGGTTGGGATTTTGCTGTTTTCAGTTTTTCTTGAACAGCTCGATTCGCAAAATCTAGCTCGATTTACACAAATTTACGGATTCGGGTTAAAATCCATCTTGTGTCAGCCAATTTTGCAAAAATGAGAAATAATTCGATTATACACACTGTATAGGATTTTGAATTTGCCGTTCAAATGCACATGCTATCGTTGATTGGTCGAACGGAGTCACGTGCCAGGTGCGCGAGGAGGCGGCGCCGCACGTGGCAACTAGATTCCACGTGGAACGCAGATTCCAAGTAGGAATACGTGCTAGAATGGAAAAAAACTCAATTTCGCATTTTTCAAGATGGCGTAATATACCAATCACTAGCCAATTTTATTATTGTCTGAAGTAAAACGATCGTTAGCAGGTGATTATTTTATCGGTAGTTTAGAAACAAACTGAAGAGTTTAAATTGAAATTTTGAGGTTTTTCAAATGTTAACTAGCAATCAAGAAAACTGCGATTTACCATTGGAAATTCAGGAGACACCATGATTCAAAATGTAATTTTGTAACAAAAAAAATTCGGATATTCTATGTATTATGCCCTGTTCCTAATGTGCACGAAATGAGCTTATAATTCAAAATTACATTTTGAATCATGGTGTCTCCTGAAGGTCAGCCGTCATTCGTATATAGACAAGAATGACGGCTGACCTTGCTGACATTTTGTGTTTTGTTTCCATTTTGTGTTATTGTTTTACCCAACCTGACCTAACCTAAAACAGTAATTTATTCAGCTGCCCCTTCAGTCAGGCAATCACTGCCAGCCTACGAGCCTTTAGGAGAAGCCCAACATTTGGACAGTACCCTGGTCAGGAGCACGTCAGCTGCAGGGCATAATGTATAGTATAGCCAAAATTTCCCTTATGGTGTTTAATTCTGAACATGTGCGACGAAATGCCATCGTTTTTTATCTTATTTTTGATAATTTCTTTTACTTCAACAGTTTTTTGTCAGTAGTGATATCATCTCGTGGAGGAGTGATGGGGGTGTTAAAATGGTGACAAGTATTGAGATAGGGGGAAATGGGGGTCTGAAAATAACGATTTTGTGATGGCATATAAAACTCGAAAGTCCCCCAACGCATTTTTTAATTATATGTAGTTGGTAAAATTAGTCCATAAACTGTTACGAACATTGCAAGAAGTTAAAATGGCGACGTAATTATTCGTCTCATGGCTGCTCCCCCTGCCACTTTTTCTCAACCCACCCCCTCCTGTTGTAACGGTAGCATAGCTACCTCCGAAGACACACGAACTCAGCATACAGTTAACGGTTTATTTCACTCACGATGTTGTCAACAGGCATCAAGCTACAACCCACTTCATAGGCAACAAGTGGCCAACTTGGCATACGACCTGACTTGGTCAAAGCCCAGGCCCAGACTGCCCATCCAGCACCCAGGCACCCACTCACGTCCCCCAACGCCAGGGGGCGCCCAAGTACC
>JAQGAF010005790.1:0-11402 GCA_034687865.1 Kryphioiulus occultus | reverse complement strand
TACTAAAAATACTTGCATGGTGTCTACTTACCTGGAAAACTCAGGGAATCTTATTTTAAACTTGGAAAACTCAGGATATTACGTTCTCAGAAATTAGTAGACACTCTGATTTACTTCTCCTTTATGGTTTTTATAGATGCATTAAATGATCTTATTTAAATACATTTTCATGTAGAGATGTGTTTAGGAATACATTTTTTAAATTCAGATGTATTTAAAAATATGTTTATAATGCATTTGTTTTCAATATGGGTACATCAGAAATGGAATCATCAATTATCAGGTCAGATGGGAAATTGATCAATTTCAAATGCCAAATGGCAGAAATAAAAATCTGATAGTCCATAGCTCAAGAAATGATGGATTTTACCCCAGAATTTTGTAAGACGGCCAGTCACCCTGGTTTGCACAGGAATTTGGAAATTTAATTTTCCTTTAATTCAATTACAGTTTTTCGCTTTCGATTTTGGATTCTCGTCATAAGTTTTAAGAAACGAATGAAAAATTAAAAATTTTCAAAAATATCAGGGCACTGGCTACTTTTTATGATGGCACTAAAGGGGAAAGCAGGTACTTTGATGGACGTTTTCTTCGTCCTTCGGTCGTTAACGTGGCCAGCGTTTTATTTTCTCGTTTTTAGCGTCTAATGCAGTTGACCACTGAGTGGCCGTCTGACAGCATCCACGCAGTTTGATGTTGATGCTTCTTCGGCCACCTTCCGAGATTAAATTAATGAAAAAAGAATAAGGTCAGCTTTTTCCTTTGTGGTTTATAATGATTGCTCGTTTTGGACGTTAGACGCGAGTGGCGTTTTGATAACGCTGCTGCAAGTAGCCATCGGTGGAGACGCCTTTTTTGTAGAAAACACAGACGGACAGTGGTCATCGAAGGAAGAATGAAAATAGCAGAAGAGCCTTTGTGTTGACCAGCTTCAAAAGAATGCGCAGATTAGAAAAAAATAGACGAAGGTCCGAGCCATTATTGCGTTTGGTGAACGAATTGCACGGACGACTGTCACGTCCAATAACACGAGCGTCGTCATCCAATTTGGACCCAACACGGCTAATCTCGTCTCGATTGTCTCCCGCCTTGGCACGAATCCCTTTAGACAAGTTGCCATTTTGTTAATGCCAAGTCACGCTAATTTATTAAATTTTCGAGATATTCGCGCTCCCCAGCCACTTAATTATCACTTTTAGAGGGAAATTTGGCGACAAAGTAGGTCAACTGCAAAGGCGTAGTTTGACAGCAGTTGGCGCAACGATTGGCGATTCTTCTGACGTCTTACTCAGGGAACGTTCGAGGATTGTTATTTCAAAATCATATTTTCAGACACGCCCACCTGTGCCAATATACGTCATCATTTTCAAAAAGTGATGACATCATCATCACCATAATCTTATTGACCTAATAAATTTCGAATTGAACAAAATTTGTATCAAAGTTCAATAAACAATGCGTATTATTCTCACAAAAGCTCTTTTTAAAAATAAATTCACTGAGTGAAATTTTTCTGCTAAACTAACTTGTAAGATAAATGACAGATTCTACCATTATTCCTCTAGTGGCTGTGTAGTCATCAAATAATCTCAAATAATGAAAATGCATGCAGTCATAAATTTGTATTGGTTAACGTTTATATTATTTTCATATTTTTGTAAGAATTAGGATTAAAGGATACATTTCAACAAGTTTTACATCAAAAATGATGACGCAGCATTCGATTGGTTTCCCTTCGCTACTGGTCATTGTTTGGAATCTCCCAGGATGATGACATAATAAATGTACATGTGCAGCTAGTAGTGACAGTATTGGGTTTTCGTGGCACCATGCAGTGTAAGTAATAACAAATACTACTGACTCATTTCGTACGCATGATGCACATACATACTGTGATACATTTTCGGAAATGTTTTCCTGTATTATTAATTGTATTCAAGCTTTCTGTAATCCATCTGGCTCGCAAGAAATAGCTGCCTCAGTGAGGCACTTTTGAAACTGGGAAATTTTATCCCCATTTTCATCGACTTCTGCAAAGTTGTCAAAAGTCGAGGATATCAGTTCAGTTGTTCTTTCGCGTCACATGTACCGAAAGTTCATCCACATTCAGCATTCTGTTTTACTGCAAAACGTTTCAATTTAATGCCTTTCACTTTCGCCCAAAATCTCCCCAGTGGGGGAACATTGTCGACAATTTCGTCGTGTCAAGCGAGCCTTCCGTCGCCTGCCATGGCTTCCAGAGGGCTTCTTTAAAAGGACAGCTGGCATTATTGGATTTTATTTGCATTAATGAACTCTGTACAAACGCATTAACATGTACGAGTAGCGGTGGTTGGTTGGTGAGAAAAGAGGTCCTCCGTAGAAGTTGTCAACCGGAGAACGCAGTCGGAAAGCATAAGTACAACGTCGGTCTCATTACTTTAATTGTAAGAGCTAATTAAGACGATGGTTACACTCGAACAACTCGACATGCCAGAACTGTTATTAATTCCACGTGGACTAATGGCTGGCTTACGTGATTCGGAGACACGCAATTCACTAATTTCGCTTCCTATTGACCGGCCAGGCGACACTGGTTTCACCTTCACGCACCCACAGTGCCAAATCTCGATGCGCGAACTGCTGAAGGCATTAGTGCGTAAGATTGCGACACAATGACTACTTTAGTTCTCGTCAAAACGAGAATGGCTCCGAGTGACCAGTTTAAGTCGAAGGAATACAACGTGGTGCACTGCGATATAGTCCCTGCTCCAGCACAGATTTTGAGAAAGTGGGCTTCTTCTAACGACTCATAGGCTGGCAGTGTTTGCCTGGCAATAAGGGGTAGCTAGGGCAGACATTGCGTAGTTAGGCTACTTTATTTAGAATTAGATTTAAACACAAACGACAAGAAAGAAAAAAGTCCGACAACTATAGGGAAGGTGTCATTCTTGTATACCAGGCAAGACCAATTTAAATATAAGTATTGTGTGCACGTTTGGAGCAGGCACTCAGACTATAGTGGTTATGCCAGTGCAACTTCGCTTATCCGGCACTCGCTTAACCTTCTGAAGTCACTAAAACCTTTTTAATGAAAGGAAAACAAAACAATTTCACACACGCACAAAACTAAAGTTTTATGGCGTCCTGTCGTACAGAGCAGTTATCACCACTGTCTGAGAACTCAGAAAGTTCCAAAACAACAGAAACTGAGAGTAATTTATAAAAATTAAACATGTACATGTGTACATGAAAGTTTCCGTTATTCGTGTATTCGAATATCTGCCACAATCACGGTCCCATCCCCTGGCGTATAATCGAAATTTTACTGCACCTTACTTTAGAACACTCAAAATGGTAATTATAACAAAACTGGCTATGTCAAATCAAGATTGTACAAAATGACAAAAAACAGTCCATACTCAAATAATGCTAATTGCAGGTATGACCATGTGGGATGCCAAGAATAGCCTCATTGCATGACATTGTTCATATTTTTATGCATATCAGTAGAACGTATACATGTAGCTCAATATTGTATGTTCGTGCAAAGCTAGCAAAATCTGATTAGTTTTTTTTCTGGTATTAACCATTGCCTGCAGTAGCTGTGCATGTACATACATGTAAATGTACAAGGGGGCAACTGGTTGACCAAATAATTGATTCGTATTTACGTGAACGCTTTTTTTCATAAATAAAGCTATTAAAATATAATCTGTTATTAAAGTAACTTCGGTTTATGCAGTCGTTTCAATTGTTCGATCATACAATTATATCTTTTCACTGCGTTGGAAGCATTTTATAGCTATTAAAACTATCTGGAGAGTTAAGCATCAACGTATAGGGAAATTTGGTCTCCCTCAAATCAGCTTTGCTGTTGGAAATTCGTCTAATGCAAAATTACTGAAATGTGGATGGGATTAGAAAACGATTGCAAAAAACGATCTCAGTAATAAGCAACGGTAGTTAGGATCTTAATAAACTTGCTGAACACTACGAAATTGAACAGTTCCCTATACATTTCTTCGTTCCTCATAATTCTGCGGGGATTCGAGCTATTAATGAAGAGATTTTAGTGCGTTGGGATTCAACGTCGTATGTTGACTTCATTTGCGAGGTCTACTGTCCCACAGCAACCTAAGTAAGATTTATTTAGAGGCCGCATTCATCCATTAGGATCGGCCATTTAACGATGCTCGGATTTTCGTTTAAAAGGTAACTCGAGTTAAGGCATCCACGCCAAATTTCCCCTGATGCCAGTAAAGACCAAATTTCCCGACAAAAATGAGGCTTAGAAAGCTTGCACTTGATGGCGGAATCGTGATTTGTGAGTCTAAACATGCAATTCTCGGCATGAAACATCTCATCCTTTAGCCGTTAAAAACTTTATTACGACAAGATTTTAACCAGGTCTCCATCAGTTATGACTACAATAGGCATTTTATGGCCAGCATCCCCACTCTCGTTATACGACGAATACGTAAATATGCAAACTTTATCATTATGAAACAGCGTCAACAGGAGTACCAATGGCGTTATAAATAGGTACAGTATGTGCAATGTCCCAACATGTTACAGATATGAGACGACAATGCAATACATGCAGGTTTCCGCCAGAAATTATATTTTCAACTTCCCTGAGTTATCCAGGTTTTAAAACAAATTTCCCTGACCACTGAAAATGCAACATAAAAATGCAACACGAAATGCCATAATATGGCATATGCCAATGTGCATAGCATATTTTCATAAAGAAAATACACGTAAGATAACCTTGAGCCACCTTTAACTTCAGTGCCCAGAAATTTGTTAAATTCCCCTGACTTTTTCAAAATAAATATTATTTTCCAGACTTTCCAAGGTCGTCCAGGTCTGGGGCAGCCCTGATACACCCGTGCAGACGATAACAACACATTGGAACAAGTCAGATAAATTAAGTTTAATGGTGTAATTCTAAGCATAAAATATACTTAATTTAAACGGCTTTGAGACCATTTAAGTCCACGCTTCCCAAACCCGGGTAAAGTATCAAAAATTTGGTAGCAGTTGATTTACTCTGGGTAACGCACACCTAGGAATGCACATTAAAATTTACCACACAAGCGTGGAATACGTAAAATCCTCTAAAACAGTCTTAGCAAGTGTTTATAATTCTAACAGGGTTCCCCTAAAGATGAAATTTTCAACTTCCTTGACTTTTCCAGGTCTTCAATTCAATTCAATTCAACTCAGTACCCTGCAGTTCTCTGCCGTTGGAAGAGAATTGGCGTGCAAAAAATAAGACCAACGATATGCATCCGAATGGATATGGTCTTGAAATAAAATTCCCTGACCTCCCTAGTATCCTGTAGTGCGTCCAACTCTGTAGACATGTTAACTTTGAAAATAAATTTGTAAACGAGTTAACGGACGCAAACATATCACTCAATATCTGGCATATAGCATGTTTCTTTGAGCAATTTTCTATCATCTGCGGCTTCAAATGCTAAAGGAAAAAACCTTAACTAGGAATTTTGCTTCGTTCGTATCATATTTCATCAAAATACACACAAACAAATCTCCTGATTATTATAACTGATCCCAAGCTTATTATCACCGAGCAATTCAACACTAGGGGCTTTCCTTGGCATAAAATTTACCAATCTGAGCGTATAAATTCCTCGTGGTTGTACACTAACGTCGATGTAAACCCTTCAACGAGCCAAACATTCCATCTTGGCATGTTCATTGATAACCTCATTTTGTTTGTCTTATGATAAGATTAAACACCAAATATATTTTCGTGCGAAGATGCGTGCGGATGATGGCGAATAGCAGTTTCGTGATTTTTATGTTCCCACTTTTTCTCCCCTACAGTAAACCGCACGCGTACAAACATCGCCATTTAAGATTGGTCTTCAGATCGACCAATGTATTCCCGAGAGATCCACATATAAACTAAGGTGCATGATGCTTTCAATTAAAAACACCATGAATAACCAATAACATTTTAAAAGCTGATTTAGGTTAACGACCTTTCCGATTAAGCTGTTTTGAACTGTTCTAGCATTAATTCTGCATCGAAGTCGAAAGGAAATGAACTTGCTCAATTTACAGGGTTCCTACTCATATTCTCAAGTGGACAACTTGGACAACTTTTCGGTCATTTCCCTGACAATATTTTCTTCTAAAAAATAAGAAAAATTATGGATTTTTATCTCAATTTTTTATAAAAAGATGCTGACTTTTTTAATGTACTGACGTCCATGAATTGGTTGACGCAAACTATCTCAATTTGCTGACATTACCTGACATTCCAAAAGTGGGACCCCTAATTTAGTGTATGTCAGAGGTCGAGCACGGGTTTCAGAAATTGATGGCTATTTATACTAATCGGTAGTTTAAATTTCACTTAGAGCCATGCAAAGTTTCAATCCAAATGTTCTGCAAATGCTTTCATTCTTATATCATCAGTCGAAAATGGGAGAGTTTTTAAATATAAATCATTATGAAAAATCAAATTTATTTACGATTTTAATCAGTACCAAAAATCAAGTCTGCTCTTATAAATCGAATCAAAGATATTCTGCAGTCAACACATTTAATGTATTCTTAGCCTTTCTCAAGATGAGGTGGTACAGTAGGTTTTAGCGCATTTATGTGTAAATTCCGAAACGAAAAAGTCACATGCCAAATTCATGTTTAAGATACTGTAATACACGTACAAAACGTTCAAACAAAACACATAACTTTTCCAGAGTACTTTGCCAAATTTTCATCATATGATTACTCTCATTTCTGGTGTAAACATTCCACATTATACGAGTAATTTTCCAAACTTGACAAAACAGATGCAAACACGTAATACAAACGCACCGCAAAGATACGTATATGGGAACCTAAATCTCGTTTTTTGGGATTACTAGAGGAAAAAAGACAAGCAGAGTGTAAACATTAAAGTCATTATTGAAATAGGCAAAAAAGTGCAAATTCACACGAGGTAAAAATGCGAAAAATCAAATGCAAATAAAATGCATTAGCCTAATTAAAGGCAGAAGATTAAACGTTCGCATTTCGTCGAAGTTGGTTTTTCATTTTTATTTCTTACAAACTCCCGGTTTTGGTTTACAATATGCATATTTCGAACAGTAGCGGACTACGATGTACAAGCTCGTATCAAGCGGTTGATTTTATTTATTAAAAATGCTCATTTAGCACAGTCTGGATAGTTTTCGTCGAGCATAAATTTCATCTATGTTTACTTATTAGCTGCTGTACTAACAACGGCCCATTACGCCTTTAGTGATTTGAGAATTCGGCTAATGCGCTTCTTGGGACGCTTCAAACTCGAAAATTGATTAGGCATATAACTCAAAAATAATGCATAAGTAAAGAGGCAATTTAAATACATAATCAGATGGAGGCAGCTGATGCACCATAATGAAATTCTGCCACGTTCTAATACCGAGGAAGAAAGCGGCGCATCACTTTCCTTAGGAGCATTTCCGGTATACAGGGTGTCTGTCCTGCCCTCAAAAATTGTGACCACTGGCCAAACACGTTGCTTTATATCGGCAATAAACACCAGCATGCGTGTTATGGAAATTAACCTTTTGAAGGAAAAACCGTAACACATGTTAGGGTACTTTACTCTAATTATTTATTTAACGAGATTGCGTAGTTTCATTTCACAAATGGCGTCGAGTGCCATTTCGTTATTTGGGTCAACCAGCATTACGTCATCGCTAAATAGCAGCAAATGTCCCCTGAAGCAACACTTTGCGAGCCCTTTGTGGATGCTGTGGAAGTTCGGTGATCACTACACGCCCAACTTTTATGTTTTTGGATAACAAAACACTAATTCGGTGGAAGCTAGTAAACAGCACGCCCCTGTGCTTTTAAGCCTCAGCTTCACTTCAGAAAGACAGGAATCCACTGGTAAACGCCCATGGCGACTATGTCCTTCAAGGTTTCCAGCTTAAATTTCCACCGGTTTTATGACGACCTTTTAACGTGGGCGTCCCCTAAGGGCTAGTACATCCATAACTCGCATTACGGCATACATAGGTTCATGGAAAGTAGGCCGTAAAGCGAAATGCTGTATAACAAATCATGTTTTAGCATACAAATCCATGTTAATTCAACAGGACAATTTAACAAAATCCGTTCCAACTTCACGGAAATCAATACAATTGTAACTCTATTTGTAGTCTGAAGATTTGCTTGACAGGTTACTATAACTACTGTATATCCGCAGTTGTGGATGGTCCTGATTTAAAAAAACCCCATCAAATTCTGTTGTTTAACTTGCTTTGCAATGTTTTTGCTTACTTTTGAACTTCTTTGTAACATTTTAACACAGTTCTTCACCAGGATAAACACGAAGAACGCAATGTTAAATTTATTGAGTTAAAAAGAAGGAAAACAACAAAATTTGGACCAATGTTTTAAAATTAAAACAATTGGCATTGTTTCCATTGCCTCACATTGTTTTCATTGTTAGCCTTAGTTTTTTAACTACTCGATTAGCACAAATGTGACATCAGGTATCCTCGTTTTGCTATGACCTACATACATAAATGGCCCGTAACAGCGACATTTTTGGCTGATAAAGGAAACATTACCACAAATCAATAAGGCCGTTATAGCGAAAAGCCGTATAGCGAGCGGCTGTATAAAGAGGTATGTGTACTCTCCTTCATCGACGAAGTTCCAACAACAAACTAAAAGTTAGTGAAGTAATTTTTCGCTAAAAAATGCGAAAAATACGCACATTTGCTTTAGCATCAGTTTCGCTTTTCATCATTATGATATTTTAACGAGACATTGTTGTTATTATTACCATCATTATCATAACCATTATTGTCTTTCACTTCTGCTACAAATCGCATTCAGCTGGTAAGACCAAAAATTTCACGGATTCTCTTTATCTGGAACGTATAATGCATCTGAGTAGCCTACGTAGGGAGGTTGCTGGGTCATGCAACATATTGCATGGCTACTGCGGATTTGCGCTGCACAGAGCAAACATTATACATGTATTCATAAAATAATAAGCCGAGGAAATGAAGGATGGCTGGATGAAGTAGGTAAGCAAATGGCAAATTAGATTCAGCATGGCTTCTGGGTAGAGGGAACGCTCCATATGCTTCTCCGAGATATCTATTGTAGTTTGAGCCAGAAATGGTGCAACGAAGAGGCAACATTAATATGCATCTCCTTCTGTAATGCAACCGAATCTAGTACACATATTGTACGTGTAATAGGGTAATAACGAAAGCTAGTAGGACGTATACGTTAGCCCTATAACCTGACGTTATGGCGTGCAGCTAGCTTTTTATGGTAGTTTTCCACGAAGGTCCGAATTTTATCATTCCCGTGTTTTAATAAACATGTGTCAGTATAAGCTCGCTTTACTTTATATCAGCGCACGAAATTACCCGCCTCTTCAAAGCTATACGAATTTGCGAAAACTCAAGCATATCAGTGCTTACGGCTTTCTTGATCTCAGATTTGATGAGTTTTGCCATCACGAAAGCCACTGCAGAATAAGTGAGCTGGTTATGGGACCAAAAATAATGGTTATTATTCTAGCAACTTTGGGGTTTATATACATTATTCACTGAATAAGATACAACTCAGACAAATTTCGAAAAAAATGAATACAGTTTCATGGCTTTTTCGTGTTATCGGCTGACCTTCAACACGAAAAGACACCTGCATTAGAAAATCCATTTGGGGATTAGGGCGAGTAGGGCTATTTTTAAATCTTTTAAAAGCTTTGAGGAAAGTCAGCTGCAATTAAGAGAAAACCTGCATTAAATGGTTACGATCCATGTGCATTCGTTCTACCCCTAACAGGCTGAAAAGTGCTTATGAAGTGCATTTTAAGGCTAGCCTATTTTGAAATCGTTGTGTTATAAACTGTTATATCGACAATAACGCTATTTAATATCTCGTGAAATTATAGACCGGCACTGTTATTTCACACAAACCTTACAAAGCGGATTTATACTGCACCAATGGCGATACAAAGTGAAACATCCAATATTGAAAATGACGTAATATCCTTCATGGGAAGGACACACGTCTGAGTCTTGTGAAAAAACTTCTGTTCAACCCACATTATACATGTATATCTCATTTCCTCAAATGTACCACAATCGTATTTTTTTAAA
The DNA here is from genome assembly GCA_034687865.1 of Kryphioiulus occultus. Taxonomy (NCBI): domain Eukaryota; kingdom Metazoa; phylum Arthropoda; class Diplopoda; order Julida; family Julidae; genus Kryphioiulus; species Kryphioiulus occultus. The sequence goes on along the minus strand of JAQGAF010005790.1, from coordinate 1,266 downwards.
GTTTAAGCCCCTAACCAAATTTGTGTTCAATTCTTTTTTTAAATTTAGACAGTATGTGCATGATAGCAATTTAGAAATGTACGCGATAGTCATTCGCACGAAATTTGCTTTTTTGTTTTAAGAAATGTCCAATAGAGGTATAAAGGAAGATTAGTAACGTGCTTAGAATGAAACGAATTCCACAGGGGCGGGCCTAAAATGGAAAGTGAAAGTAAAAGTAATGTTCGACAAAATTTCATTAAAAAACTATAATTAAAATACGTAGTCTAGACAGCATTTCTTTGCAACTTATTAGTATATTCGACAATTATGTTCAGTTTAAACTGGCTGGTACATTTCCCAAAGCTCACTTGGGCCAACAAGATTGGTTTTCCGAAATGTTTCCGAAAAGCCAAAATGTTAATCATAATGCAAAGAGTCTATACAGGGTAAGTAGAAAGCTTTCAATTCTGTTTAAAAGCTAAAATGATCTTTTCCCAGTATACATGTAGCTTATGCAATATCGTAATTGCAGTGCAACTGACTAGACAACTTAAATGTCGAGTTATGCCATCACCTTCACGCCACGGGTACTGACCGAAACATCATGGCTAAAAACCAGGTTGGGTTCATTTGCTTTTTGATCAGATCCAATGGAAATAAACCATAGAGCGACCTTATGGCCCATTTAGATACCGAGATACTCTCTCTGTATACGAGCTCAGTAATGTGAAGAGCAGTTTACACCACTCGGCTGTACCGTATACGGGCGTTTATTATCAGTTAAGCAGAAACGACCTCTGCTGACCAGTGGTCACCTTGGCGGCAGAAAACACGATGCAAAAAGCCGCTGGTCAAAGGGGCAAAACACCGTGTTGGCTGAAATGGGATTAATCCATTGTCGGAGGAGCCACGCCATTGGAGTTAACCCAAATAAACTCGAGCTATTTAATATCTCGAACACGTTTTTTTTTCTTGCCAAAATTGCTAAGAAATATGAACCCCGTGGTTATAGGCGAGTGTCGTATACAGGAGCATCGCATCCGTAGGCCATCCATTAGTACACGAACCTGTAAATCCCCAGTTATTTAATAAATGTACCGTTGTTGTCTCAGCGCAGCCTTCCACAGGGGTTTAGACAGGCTCAGAAAAAGAGCTTAATAAATATAAAAGTGCATTAGCGAAATATGAATTGACTAGACTAGCAGCAAAAATCGTACAGTCTAGCAGTATTGCTGGCGCAAGGGCCGTACCCAAGGGGGGGGGGGCTGAGGGGGCTGCAGCCCC
>JAQGAF010005789.1:0-11403 GCA_034687865.1 Kryphioiulus occultus | reverse complement strand
TGCCCCCTGGCGTTGGTGATGGGCCCAATAGGTGCGAAAATAGGCCAACGTTAAAAATTCCACAAACAAACAAACAACATATATGACATTGACATAAATTGCATTTCAGTAGTTAACATTTCAGAATAAGCTACCAGATTCCAAAGCTTTTTTGTCATACAACCTACGACATTTTGAAATACATCATGGAGAACGAAAACTGATTATCCAAAGATATTAACATGATAAATCGCGTAGGCGTATACATGAACTACGCAGCAAGCTAATGAATTTGCATTTACTGAAATACTTTTCAGTAAACTGGATTTTCATTGTCAAAGGCACTATCTGCTGTAAATCTGTAGTAAAACTGGATAACTGACTGTGTTGCACAACTATACACGTTCAGGGTATAAACATTTCTCTTTGAATTTCGCCCACACAAGCCTAACTATTTAAATATGCTACAGCACAAATATACTGAAGGGCTTCCTGCCATTCAAAGCACCCTCTAAAAGTTTACAGTACTTTCCCCATATTTCTCGACTGAAGCTCCATACCAGATTGAATTAAAATATTCCCTCCCACCGACTCCCAGGCTGTTTTCCATTTGCAAATCTAGAAAAACTCTAGTATTTTTCTATATCAACTGTTTGGATCCGTTCGGCAAAGCTACTGTCACAGGATAGCTTCTCGTAATATTTATAAAATCAATCACAAGAAATGCCTCCATATGTGAATCTTCCCACATGAAAACGAGTGATGAATTTCAAGCAGTTCGTGTTATTGATGGGATTTGCTCGCATATTGCATTTGCAAAAACGCTGCTTATGAATACACGAAGTAATGGAGAAAAAATCTTGCCATTAAGCCCGAACACGTCTGAAAATTTTCGTTGGGCTTCGCATATTTTGCCAGAGTTACACGCCATCGTTAAGGAATTTATATGAAAACAAATATCTTGAAAGGCCAAAACTACTATTCTGTTCCTGTTGGACTGCTAAAGCTATTGCTTCAGATTTGAGACAGAACTCATCACACACTGAAAAACAGAATTGCACAAACCAAAATAGTTCAATGTGATGTAACATGTTTGCTCAAGGTATGGGGCTGTGCATAAATGAGGTCATGAAAAAGTCGACTTTCTGACCATTATGAATCAATCAAAGACAAATATTCATGACTTCTGTGACCTGAATTTCATTTCGTGACTTCCACTACCGGTAGACACCCTGAAGCCTTTTTGCAATTGACTGCCGGCATTGAACATTCTCTAATGGAATTTCCTCCCCTTCACGTATAAGAACGTTGGATGCTTTAGAGATAGTGGAGTAAGAAATCTGCATGCCCTACTCATTCCAATGTTCGAAACAGTTCAAATCAGATTTCGCCAACAATGACAGATGTTGAAGTTGCCCTTCCAGATCTTCAAACCATGTAGACCACACCACGTGTTAATGTTTCCATTATTTTACACCTAATATCTGTTATTCTGCTGACATCTTTCAATCTTGCAATCTTACAATTTTGCACAACACTTTCGATAGCGACACAAAAATATTGAAATCACTCAGAAATCGAATGTCATTTCGCATACGTTTCTGCGAAGCTCCAATTTCATAATGGATAAGCTTTTTATTTGAAAAGCATAGCAAACGAGAGCCCTGGGGCAGCCATTACAATATAGGAAACTCCATGACAGTAATAGCTTCCTAGAGCTCAGCAACGCTTCCGTTTATGAACTCGCAACATGTTGAGTTATAAGGACCAAAAATAAGATGGAAATTCGCATTAACCGACACAATAAAGGCGAATAGCCCTAGGCACCAATGCCTGCAGGCTGCATTCAAATCCAAGAGAATTGGATTTCTTAGGCAAGAATAAGGCGAGCATAATGTTAATGCAATCCACTCGGAACAGGGAGGTGCATGGAGCCATAAATGAAGGCAAAACAGCTGAAAATGTCCTTTGTGCAACGATAAATTCACTTCAAAACCCTCTGCTTTTTCCCTCCTAGGGCCCACGCACAATAGGACGTTCTTACAAATACGGTGCGCGCAGCGTTGAGACAAGTTCATTAATTATTTCACCACAGTTGACTTAGATACACAAATGCATCCTGCTTGTCCTAAATTTTCTGGATGTCGTTTGATGCCAGAATTAATCGCTTTCCTTCAGGTCGTCTAAACAGAGGAATGATGGCTGGGAGAGAATGGGTGTAAGTAACAACTCACTCAAAGGGCAACCCAACCGAGTGAATGAACAGCAAAAACGAGAAGTTTTCAAGTTGCACAATGAACCTGATGAAATGTGTCTGATGTCTCTTGTGGGAACTTTCATTAAAGAGGTCTAAGATAGGGGCAGGGTCATGGACCATAGGGGATTAACCGTTTCCCTGCACAGTGTTACCTGTCTAAGATGAATACTCACGAGATTGTCAGTTGCTGACAAGTGAGTACTGATAACTGCTGAGTTGAGAACCACGACCTACAACATACGGTCGTGACTCAATACGGTCGTGACTACTCATTTTGAGTAGACTCAAAATAAACTTAAAATGTCATTTCATGAAAAATTTACAGAATAAGGCTGCTACAAACCTACATGTATATACCTAAACAAATATGTTGCCACTTGAATTGCCATTCATACTTGTTTATAGTTTTGTTACTAGATCAATTGTGAGTATAATTTGGAGTGATTTTTTATTTGAATCAGCATTTAAATTGTTTACCAATAATGACATTAACTCATCATGAAATCAGAGCAGTTACTGTCTGCATTAAACAATGTTAATATCATCATTGCAAAATTTGAGCAGAATAATAGACGGGGGAATATAATGGAAACATTAACTAAGAGGGCAACAGATTTGAACACTTTTGAGGATGAGACTGGGGTAGGTCCACAGATTTCTTACTCCAGCATTCCAACAAGTTCGACGAGGTCCTAATAAATGAATGAATGAATGATATTAAATTTTACAAGAATGATTAAAGAATGTTCAAAATTCCAATAAGGATTGAAGTTGTACTAGTGCAAAAACAGGGGGTTGGACAATTCGGAAGAAATGAATTAAGAGGGGGGTCAAAAGTCGACTTTTTGATGGACGACCTAATGCATGTGAACAATACCTGTCTTTGATATACAGGGTGAGGCAAAAAGATGTTAACACTGTATGGGAGACTAAATATTTTTTTTGCACAGATTAAAACACGGCGTCCCGATATTCCATTGTAGAACGCGGGAAGATAGCTGCCTGGATTGAGGTCTTTCAGTCCCCAAGCATTGTACAAGAAAAATTCAAGTCCACGCGCAGACTTTCTCTAGAAACTAACATTTCGCAATGTTAACTTCTTTTTGCCTCACCCTGTATGTCAAGAAACTTGATGTCTCTGTCTCCTAAGAGAAATTAGCCGGAGACGAAGATAAGGCAACGAAATGTCATGTAATGCTCAAAGATGGTAACGAAGATCATGCAGTTAATAAAGCAACGAAACACTATGGTAATAAACATCAAATTCCATTTAAAGTATATGTATACATCATTATGAAAGCTAGCATTTTAGGAATGCTTCCAATTTTAATCCAGCAAATTTAAGCATTTGTTTCATGAGCAATACGAAGCTTATGCTAGAAAGGAAACTTCTCCATTAGCTTAAATTCTGCCATCAATTATTAATGCGAGGTGCACCCTTCGATTATGAAAATTAAAAGCTGCTGCACCTCATCTTCATTCATGGGCCCATAGAAAGCAGTTAAAACGCGCATCTTTCTTGAGCATTAACAGATCACTAATTAAGTCAGACAGCGTAGCTGGCACTGGAAAACCAGGCCTTAACCGGGCAATTAACGAATGGCACTGGTTCCGAAAACTCAGTCTAATTGCGCATTAGGCATATCCCCATTATCCATGACGGTGCATTTGCGCTAATTGAAAAAGTTATTTTAACGAGAGTAGTTGCAACGCATATGAAAACCGGACGGGGAAAAAAGATTTATTAAAATGGTCGGAAATATTCTTGAAAACATTAAGAGGCAGCAGCCTAAAAACGTAACTAAACGTGCGTGCTAATCTGCGTGCAGCCTCATAAGAACAAAAGGAAAAAGGCATTAAGACGTTGTAAGTGATTAGAAGTTAAGAACATGCTCTTCCCACTTTAATGGCTACTTAAAATTTACGCCTGGAAGTAACACCTCGCCAGTTGATTAACTTCATTGTGAGAAAAACTCGTACATGTGCACCGCATTTAACGTGCAGGAAATCTGGTATTTTGGCAGGGGCTAACACGGCGTAAAACACAGGCTCTATGAGCCTATTGATTTGGAAATGCATATGCTAATAATAAAGACTCCTCTCCCAGAGCGATAAAATTTTGCTTAATGGAGCTACACGCTGATCCTATAGCTGCACAAAAAATATGCCAAAGAAAAAAAACCTTGATTCTGTATCATTAAAGCGGTTGGGAAAAGCACACAGCGTTGCACAGTGAGAAAGTGAGAAAAGCAAATAGACTTTTATGGAAGGAGATTTGGGAAAAAATGCAATCTCGTGATTCCTGGAGGCAGAACTTTGACTCGAACGTAAACGGGAGACTTAGGCTAAGTTCACTGCGATTTATAGAGCTGGGTTGTTTTAACTGGGGCACTGTCAACCGGGAACATATTGCGCAAACACCTGGTGAGCTCCAATATGACGTCAGACATGGAGGGTAACGGCTCCATCAAAGACAGTGAGGATGTTACGTCAAATTAGGGGTGTCATAATTCAAGTTTATATTCTGTCTTGGCTAAACTGAGACCTTACATAAGGAAAAAGTCAAGTTTTACAGTATGTCACTATTTGCTACTGTCTTATCCATATCCATGCAGTTAAGCAAAGAAATTGAATACACAGTACTCTGAAACATGCCTTTCTTCAAATGTGCACAAAATAATTATACAATGTGTATTTCAGCCCTACTAGTTTAGTAGACTAGAAATGTATATTCTGACTTGACTACCTTCCATGTCCTAGCTCTCATGAGTTATACTTTTATGTGGTTAGTGTTTTCATTTGTGTTTTTTGTGTTTATCCTAACCTAACTTAGCCTATCCTAATCAGAACTAACCTAAACATATTATTTATTTATCTGCACAAACCGCAGGCAATCACTGCCAGCCTACGAGTAGTTAGGAGAAGCCCAGTTTCTCATCCTAGCTATCCTAATTTATCCTGTGTTTATCCTAACATAACAGCCTATCCTAACCAGAACTAACCTAAAAATATAATTTATTTATTTATCTGCAATAACCGCAGGCAATCACTGCCAGCCTACGAGCAGTTAGGAGAAGCCCAGTTTTTATTCCTAACTGTCCTAATTTATCCTGTTCTTGTTGTTTGTGTTTTCATTTTTTGATTTTCTCTTCTATTCTGTTTTTTCTATGCGATACCCCATAATTATCACCAGGGTACCATGTGGTGTGAGGGTCAATATACCCATACTCTTAGTCCTTTATCCATTTCCTTTATCCTTTATCCAGTTTCGCTGAATTCGAAATTTATCCAGTCAATAATTATGTCATCAGTGGAAAGAGGGGAGTCTGAAAAGCTAAAAAAATCTGATGACTAAAAATATTTATGCTAAAAATAGTATTGAGGTTCCATTTATGAATTCTTGACAAGTTCACGTATGGCCTTCTCTGATCCACACATGATGAATTCAAGCCATGAGGTCCACAAATGTTCCTCTTGAACATTACAATTTTACGAAGGGCAGGAAACATAATATGGAATGTGGTTGAGGGTCCCTATTCGGGAACATTCGCATTTTCATTTATTAAAATTCTATTTTTGTACGGATATCTTAAAGTGGTTTCTGTGATCTCTGTTATTCAACATTCGCTATCAGAAGCCCTAGAATTCGGAATTCATGAGCAAGCATCGAATTTTAAGAACGCTTCAAAATACCATCTCCAATATTCGGACCTCAAGGACACTGTCCATGAATACATGTTCATTTTGAACATCACCAGCCCCAGCAGTGGAAGTAGTCCTTCCAAGCACAGTAGACCTACCACATATAGCCAAGGAAGAGAAAACCAAATTAATCGCTGTGTTTTATGAAACGTAAAGAAGTTCTGAGAGTCACGAATGAAGCATTAAGTTTCAATAGCGTTGGAATCGGTGGTGGCAGAACGAAAACTGTTTTAGAAATGGGGGGACTTGATTTATTCCTATGTGGTAGCCCGCAATGCAATGAAAAAGAAACAAAAGACTGGAGTAGCAGGCCGAGTAATAGAAGCCGAAAAGGAGAATTTTGCAGTTTTTTTTATGGTGTTAAGCATAAAATTCTGTAACGTAAGTGATAAATTCGATAAATCATGCATGAAGAGAGATTGTGAGAGAAAGTCCAGGATTGGGTCCTCTCTCTACATACATCTTAAGTGCATCCGCTTGTCCACAAGAGCAAAAAAAAATTTCATTTTTTTATTCATGTTAAAATTTACGAGAGCAAGTTGTTTCCACGCACCACAAGCCAAGAAAAAACTTGTATAACACGACGCACATTTTGCTGAATTCTACCCATTATGGACTATGTCCAAAACCGTGACTTTAATGTGCTCGAGGTAGCTATGCCGCTAATGTTAGTTTCAGAACAAAGTCATGAGAAAACAAATGCAAATGTAAATGCATATGCACTGCTTCCAATAGTGGTTAGGTCAGGCTAAATTAGGATAAGTTAGAATTGGTGGATAAAGGTTAGGTCAGCTTTGGGGCAAGGACTTCACCCCAACTTCCCAATAATTTTCCACCAGAGACTCTTTGTTATCCAAAACCGTTAATCAGAAAGTTAATTTTAACCAAAACTGTTAATCAGAAAATATATTTTACCTAAAACTGTTAATTAGAAAGTCAATTTTACCCTATCCAGACCCTATATAACACTATCAGAAAAACGATTGACTCAAATAATAAATAATTGTTAAGATTGTGCAAGCCTGGAGGTTGGTTAGGTGTGGAGCAATATTTTCCTTTATTGACCAAAAATCGCTTATCAGAAACTCCTTGTTACCCAAAACTGCTTATCTGAAAGCCAGTTTTACCTAATTCAGATAAAATATTCATTACTGCATATTATTAGAAAATTTTGGGAAATGTAAATAAAACAGGACGGAAATATAAACAGTACGTGTAGTTCGAGCGATCGTACGTGCTTTTAAGCATGTACTGCTAAGTTAATTTATTTCTTTATTTTCAATTGTTTGCTCAAGACACACATGTATTTCTGAAAATTTAACATTGTATTCAGTACATAGGGTGATTCCCAGCTTAACGATATCCACATTTAACGATATGAGCTTTGAATGCATTTAACTAACATGTATTAAAGTTCAGTGTTTAAGTTAAATTGTTAGAAATAGAAGTTCACAGTTTGGCATTTTTGAATGAGAAAGAAATTCTACATTAAATTTTCCTCAACTTATGGAAGCTGTTTCAGTGCCTTACGCTCTTGTGCTTTGTTATTACACCAAAACCACGCTTCGTTGGTCCGCTTTAAACTTTGAGATCATTTCCATGTGAGTCGTAATGCAAAATTAAGTCAAACGTCAGCTAAAGTAACCCAGAAAATAATTTAGCTTCACTTTCCTTACCAATTCTGGCGCATGCCGACTCCATAATGCGCATTTTGCCAAGAATTATAGTTGCCAAGAAAATTATATTCTTCTCACGCAAAGAGCATATTTCGGGTATGCACACTATTCATGAACTGCAATTTGCATATTTGGGCAGCGTTTTGGGTCTCATTCCCAGATGCATCATAACTCTGCTTAAACACGTCATTTATATTTAAATATAACATCCTGTTTGGCTGCCTGAATAAATTCCGCAGAATTTCAGAAAATGAAGCTTTTGCTCGTCGCCCAAAGCAGAAATGCAATATAATGTTGATATTAAGCAATATATTGAAAATATCACATAAATTCATCACACAATGACAACAAAAATGAAAAAAGTTATTCATCTATTCGAGGCATAAGCTACATTTTTCAGCAAAAGTCCTACAGCGAAAAGAAGCATTTGAATTTTGACATAACATTTGCTATGTTTACTGCGGTAACATTATCGTTATCGACATTTTATATTCATAAGGGAAATACGCCAAAGTTTTCAAATGATATGACTGACGAAGTTCAATTTAATATCAGTTAATGGATTGGACTAGCTCGCATTATCTTCCGATTATCGAGGCAACGGACATACCCGTAATTTCCAGTATATTTACAGTTTGATAGATTGAGTAAACATTCCTTCAACTATCCAGATACTAAAACCATCCAGTAATATGTTTTAACGTTTCCTACCTGTATCAGTAGGGTGGCTGTATCGGCGGTCCCCATGCTACATGTACTATGAAGCGGAGCATTGCCTGCCAAATCCACCATGTTTACAAGGGCTTCATTTTTCAATAAAAGTTCAACAACCTAGAAAATAAAAATATTTTCAATAATGATTGCATTTGAGTCTGTTTTTGGTAAAAAAAAATAAAAATCAATTAATAAATTGCATAAACCACACATACAGTATATGCTTCATTACATGTAGGTCTACATGTAAAACTAGTAGTGCTTCTGTAATCAAATTTATTTACCTGCATACAGTCAAAAACTGAAACAATTAATTGCAAAATTTGTATTTTCGCAGTAAAACTAATAACAAAAGAACGTTCTGTAATAGCAACAGGTTTGGCCACAGCCATCTTGGCCTCTGACATCTCATGTTTCGACCATGTCATAATATACATGTACTACTGAATATGCCCTGCTCCAAATGTGCACAAAATACGTATATCTCAATTCTACTTGTCCAGTGGACAAGAATATACTCCGTCTTAACTGAAAGAATGTATCCTTTTTTGTCTTTGTGTTTTTTGCAAACCTTTTTTGCAACCTAACCCAACCTTACCAGACCTAGCATTACCTAAACTGAAATAAAATTATTTTATTTTGCCTTCCCTAACAGCAGGCAATCACTGCCAGCCTACGAGCAGTTAGGAGAAGCCCAGATTTTCATCCTAGCTATCCTAATTTATCCTGATCATTTGTATGTGTTTTCATTTTTTATTTTCTCTTCTATTGTGCTTTTTCTATGCAATACCCCACAATTCTAACAAGGGTACTTCTTGCTGGATATCTTTGCTATATAATGCAGGACAGCAGCAGGGCATATTCCGTAGTACATACAATGGAAATTTTAAAAAGGCAAGAACCATGGCAGCGTCTTAGCAAACATTCACGCTTCTTATGGTTTCGCAAATTACATTTATCTTAATAGAAATGGGTCTTTTACGGTATAGTTATTATTTAGTGATGTGCATATGTACTTACGGCCTAAAATGCCTAAAAAACCAATTAATCATTGAATGCGGAAAACCATACATCAGCAATGGATAATATGCTATCGACATGCTCATTGCATACAAACATAGAGTAGTCTTAAAGTAAATATTCTTATCGAGGATTTTCTAAAATGAGCACAGGATCAATACAGAGTCTACTTCGAAAATTTTCCATTCATTCAAAAAAGTCTACAGTAGTTTTCCGCAATTAGCTTTGCATGTCAGACGATAAAATTATGAATTCTTGACCTTTCAATGGTTCTCCATCATCAAGCAAGTTCGGATTCGCTTTATTTCCAGGAAACGTGAGTATCATATCTCATAACAGCGAGCAATGGGATCTACTTCAAATGATAAAACGTTATGAGCATAAATATTTAAAAAGCCAAAATCCGATTATAATCCATCAGGGTATAGAAAAACGCCAGGAAGCCCACAAGCCAAGGCACAGCAAAAAGCTGAACAATCTTATTTATGGTAAGAAGCTGTTTCTTTCCGCCATAATTCTTGAAATGTCCAGTTGGATAAAAAATTATATGGTCATTGCGAGTAACCAAAAGTGGCTCTTTTATTTCTCGTTTTTGGTATCTCCAGTAGAATCCATCAAATCCCATATAATCTCTATCGATTTCCATGATAGTTCTAGTTTCCCAACGTACAACTGCAACAATTATTACATCCAAAGATTCGAGTCACACAAAGAGCATCATCATCATCAACAACAACATTATCCCCGAATGGCAAAAGCGAGATAAAAATGGGAAAATCTGCAAAAAGTGGATTGGAAAAGCAAGACACTATAGTTTTGGTCTGGAGAGGCTTAACACTTGTTTCAAAAAAACTGCAAAAAAAGCAGTCTGGTCGTAGAGCAAAGATGTAATTGCAATCCCGCTATAAGGCTCGTGAGTAATGAGAACTGGATATATCTAATCTCTTATAAACCCCACTTAAATTTTAATATAAATTAAACGCGAAAAAAATACTTTAAAATGTTCGGCAATGGCATAAAGATAAAACGCAGTTACTTCTTATAAATAGGGGCTTATGAACTTAAGTAAAAGCTTATCTTAACGTGGTATCGTCGGAAAATAAAAATTATTTTCTTTTTGAAAAATAACAGCCCATAACAGCTTATATAGCATACTTGATATTTTGGAGGGCTATAAACAAAGGTTGAAAGGTTGAATGTGAGGACGATCGATAATGATAGGGTCGTGACATATCAGAGCCAATATTTAGAGCTGGTATTTAAGCCGTCTTAAGTGTACTGGATACTTTGACTTATTATTGAAGAATGACTTTGATTTTATTTAACGATTGTTTTTTTTCTGAATAATACGATTATAGGATGATGCAACAAGTATCAACTCCATGTCAATAGTTTGGATGGGATCGTGTAAGGTCATGCTATCATTATATCTAAATCATGAATATTTGAAAAATTATTAATACACGTTGTCTAAATCTAAAAAATTGCAAGTACGTAACGAAGAAGATTTAGAGCTGTAAGGGGTGCATAGCATAGTTATCCGGACACGGTCAAATCGCATCGTAATTATGTCGCAACACATCATATGAAAACATTGAGTTTATCCCCACAAAATATATGCACAGTAAAGTTCTGACGTGCATTCAACGTGTTGCAAAATCAAATACCAGAGTTGTAATAAAATAAGATGATAAATCAGTGAAAATTTTCCATTGCATATTTATCCGGACGGACAATTATACAGCAGTCATAGTCCAAGGAACTAAGTACAAATTGCATCACATGATTCACTATTTACAGCCGCATCATTTCAGAGACAGTTGCAGTACTGCACAACGTTTGTAGCATTTGATCAAAATGGGTAGAGGCAAAGATTTGTCAGACTACAAGAAAGGTCAAATTGAAGCCCTGAAGTTGCAGGGAACGTCATTAGAGCCATTGCTGCTGCTGTACACAGGCCAAAATCAACTGTTCATGGTTATTAACAAAGGCAGACAGGCACATGTACAAGTAATGGCCATGATAATCAGAAAAGAGGTCCGAAACCAACGAATT
>JAQGAF010005788.1:0-11403 GCA_034687865.1 Kryphioiulus occultus | reverse complement strand
CAAGTGACTGTTGAAATAAATCTGTGAGGAATGGGGTTATTTCTCTGGATAATTCTTTTAGCACTCTAGGAGAAAGCATGTCAGGTCCTGAAGATTTGATTGAATCTAAAGATGAAAGAAGATTAAGCACTCCAACATTACAAACTGAAATTTTAGGCATTAATTTATCAGTCAGTATCGGAAGTTTTGCCGACAAGTTTTCATCTTCGACAGTGAAAACACTTTGAAAATGAGAATTTATAATGTTTGCAGTTGATGTTTCACAAATGCCAGCTTGTTTGTGGTTATTAATCAGTGCATTAATAGGGTTATTATTATTTTTACTCAATGATTTAACATATCTCCAGAAGAATTTTGGGTTTGACTTTAAAGAAGTTCTTAAAGTTGTACTTTTAGAATCGGTATGCGAATTTTTAAACGAATATTTAGCATTTGTACGGGTAAATATTCGTGCAATATTTTTAGTCATTGCATTGCTACACACGCTCATAAGTGGACCGTACAAGTAGAACAGCCTGAAATTCTTCCTGTTATTGTCATGGTAAATTTCCTTTAATAATGCTTTTCAAACTCGAAAAACAATAAAAAAATGACCTTACCAGTTATTCAGCAGAACGTAAAATTGCGATTGACCGAAATAGCGTCTATTTTTGCAGCTAATTTTTTCATACACGATTTATTTCGTTCCTATTTGATTTACACCTTTTTCCGTCGTATCCATGGCAAAGGCGCGTCTGATTTAACGGTAAATATGAGCGAAGTAAATCGCGAATAATAGCAAATGTCAGCAAATTTAGACAATATTTCTCTAAATCTGATATACTAAAGTACGTACTTCTGCTGACGTACGTTGTTGCTGAAGAATAAATATTCACCTGTTCGACTCAGAGGTAAACTAGAAATTTAAACCCGTAAGAAATAGGCAAATCTTCATTATTTTTTCGTTCGGAATGGAAATCATGGATAAAATCATTAATATTTACATGTTGATACGACTTGCCTTAAAATAAAAAAGATCCACAATCATTTTAGTTTATTTTATCAAAATACGATGCACTTATTTGTTCACAAATCTTAAAACAGAACATCGTCACGTGAATAGAAAAGTTGCACGGCTAAAAGGTGTTTTTAAAGTTGCTTTTAGGTTTAATTTTTTTTGTATTGGTTCCCTTACAAAAATTTAGAATGTATTTTTACAGTTGCTAGTGGGTTTGCATTTTTCGTATTTTTTTTTTGGTATCACGTATCAAATATTACATTTCTGAACGAGTGCAAAATATACGTATCATAGGTTTCATAGGTTTTTACAGTTGCTAGTGGGTTTACATTTTTCGTATTTTTTTTTGGTATCATGTATCAAATATTACATTTCTGAACGAGTGCAAAATATACGTATCATAGGTTTCATAGGTTTTTACAGCTGCTAGTGGGTTTACATTTTTCGTATTTTTTTTTGGTATCATGTATGAAATATTACATTTCTGAACGAGTACAAAATATACGTATCATAGGTTTCATAGTTTATTACAGTGGCTAGTGGGTTTACATTTTTCGTATTTTTTTTTTGGTATCATGTATCAAATATTACATTTCTGAACGAGTGCAAAATATACGTATTATAGGTTTCATAGGTTTTTACAGTTGCTAGTGGGTTTACATTTTTCGTATTTTTTTTGGTATCACGTATCAAATATTACATTTCTGAACGAGTGCAAAATATACGTATCATAGGTTTCATAGGGATACTTTACCAAATTATATGTATTTTTACAATTGATATTTATTGATACAATTACATATATAATAGATATCAAATACAACAAAATTGATACAATTGATATTTTGTAAATGATATTTTAGGCAGGCATCATTTTAGCCTGATCGGATGCAAAAAATATCTAGCCGAGGTATTGTTGGGAAAACTTACCAAAGTTTATTATAGGTAAACTTAAAGTAATAAATTTGAAACCATTAAATGTGTCATATAGGTAATTAAAAGGTGCAAAATAGGCTCCATAGTAAATTTATCACCGGTATTTTGAAAGGAACATTTTTGAAACTGGTACTGTATATGAAATACATTGGTTATGTAGCGTTCCTGTGCGCAACACACGTGCACGCGAAAACGCGTTCGCCGCACGAGAAATATTTTCTCGGGCGACCGAACCCCGGACGCATCGCCAGCGGTAGCGCATAGCGCGATTACTGGACTTTCGTCCGGTTACGTAAGTTCCGCACAGCCATCGATGTGCGGATCTTATGTAAGGGGAGCGCTTCCCCGGAGTCTCCTGCGCGAGCACGGAGACTCGCAACCGCCAGGGTCTCGGCCGGACGCGTACGGTGCGCGGACGGCCCGAACTTCATCGCGGATACCACGGAACGACGCACGACGCTCGGGTCGAGCCCGGGGATACGCTATGGCGCTGGGGCCTCGGCCGTACGCACTTGAGGTGCGGACGGCCCCAAACATCGCTGCGATCGCGTGACACAAGCCCGGGGCTCATACCATCGACCAACCCGGACGGGGCGACGGACAGTCGCCGCCGGGGCCGTGGCCGTACGCACTCGAGGTGCCGACGGCCTGAAACATCGCCGACATCAACTGCAATGAGCTGGGCGCTCGCAACTTCAGCGTGTCCGGCTCGGACGACGGACGGTCACCGCCGAGACCTCGGCCGTACGGTACCTGACACAACGCGACGACGCGAGTGGGGCGCTTTCGCCGGCCCTACTCGCCGGCATACCCCGCCAAAGTTCCCGGGCAGCCGCGTCGGTTACGACAACGACGGGGCACGTTCGCTGGCCCCGTCGGCCGCCGAAAACCAGACGGAAACGTCGAGTCGCCGGCAGATAGGGGCACGGGCGGCAACCTTTAGCCAGCCGAATCGACGATGGCGCGGCACGGCCGAAATAAAGAGTACGCGAAGTCACTTGTCTCTGCCGCCTCATCTACTTCTTGCTACCGCGTAGCTCAGTCTCCCCAGTCGCGTAACTATTCCCTAGAATCTTGATAGCGCCAAAAACACATGGTGATGAGGGTTAGCGGCCTTGCGTTGCGGCCGTGGAGACCGTGGTCCTGTAGCGTGACAGGCGCTACAGTAATGCATTTAGAAATGCATTATAAAACATGCGTTGAAAAATACATTTTAAAATGTCTGTTGATTGAGATAAATTTACTTTCAAACTGTATTGGCGAATATATGTAAAAATGCGTTATGTGTGTTGGAGAATGTGTTGTGTAATGCACACAGTACCGGTAGTGCAATCTTTGTTCGTGAGCATTGAATAATATGTTGTTTGATGCATAGTGTAGTGTATTCTGCTTGCATTGAAAAATGCATTTTACAATTCATATTCCATGCATTGTAAAATGTCAAATGCCTTGCTATATATCATAATTGCATGGTAAAATCCTAATTCTGAGTTTAAAAAACATTAAAATATTCAATAAGTAAATTAGAACTGGCAATGAAATAAATTTTAAAATTCAAAACACCTCAATTTCATTCAATTCATTACAGCACACATCGTTTTTAAGCATGTACTTTCAATACACTGTGAAATACACAAGTCAGTATATTTCATCATGCATTATAAAATGCATTAATGAAATGCATTTTTTTTTAAAATTACCAAATGTATTTCGTGTTGCGATAAAAGCGACCAGTGCATTTGCAATATATTTTGCAATTCGTAATGCATTTCCTTTCCATGTGGGCTGCTAGCCTACAGCCTACATTGTCTTCTTGATCAATTACTGTTGTTGCTGGTTGTGAGTGAAGGGTTTTTCACTCGAATGAAATTAAGTCTGGGGTGGGGTGAAACGTTAGCAGAGCCTTAACACGAAGTTGAGCAACTGGTTTTACAGACGAGATTGATAGAAGCTAATTATCGCTCTCGTTTTATTTAAAGCAGGCGCTGAAAATGCCAAATGAATTGCATCGACAAAGTGTCTCGAGAACGGTGAAAACTCGTGTAAGACACATCCTGAATTTTAATGGATTTCACTCCCACTTTGACTGCTTCGAATTATTCATGCCAACAAATGCATTTGTTTTAACCCAAGAATGCGTCGTCGAACTCGGAATTTCATTCGTACCCCCTTCTTTTGGGCAGACCGAGTGGGGAAAGTGCTTAAGGGTTGTGCCAGAAGATGTGATAAAATTCCATATATCAAACATGTAGATATGGACATAATATGTAGCCATATCTGGCCAAAGATTACCATATCAGCATTCTACATACATGTGTGTTGTCAACTATGGTGCCTGTTAAGGCCTTATGAATACAGTATATCAGTAGATATGGACATTTATTTGACCATGTACCATAGAGATGGTTATACCAGAAGGTGTGATAAAACTCCAGATTAGGAGACATATCTTTCCGAAGATTGTGTATATTCTAAAGATGTACAATTGTAAAATGTCAAATATGGTGCTTGTTTGGCCTTATGGATATATCAGTAGATATGGACAAACTTCCAGATATGGGACCAAATACCATAGAGAACTGCTGGTTATACCAGAAGGTGTGATAAAACTCCAGATAAGGAGGCATGTGTGTCCACAGATTACCATATCAACATTCTACGTATATGTAAATTGTCAAATATGGTGCCTGTTAAGTCATTATGGATATATCAGTAGATATGGACATAAAATTCCAGATATGAACCCATATCTGGCCAAAGTTAACGTGTCGGTATTCCTCACATATTGTCAGATATGGCGCCAGTTAAATATCTATATGTATGTCAAAAATTGCCAAATATGTTTGCCAGATATGAAGCCCATATCTGATCAAACAATACCTTTTAATCAATATATCCAGTTAAATATCCGTGTCAAAAACTGCCAAATATGTTTGTCAGATATCTGACCATCAAAGGTCAGATTTGGTCTACATATCTGAAATTAAAAATTTGCTATATCTCACCATATACACTAGTAGATTGCATATGTCCAGATCAGAGATGAGTTTGTCTGACCAAATATAGTAAGTTGAAATGTGTTGATGGCTCAAAATGGTTGTCTTGGGTATGGCTGAACTGCACCATGTCATAGCGCTTGTACACTAATCATGTGTAAATGTTTTATTAAATAGGTTCTACCAATATTTGTATTCATTAATTCGTTTTCTCAACCATAAATTTAAACTTAAATTTTCAGCATGTAAATTCTCACGGTGACTTTTGGAAATTTCAGTGAAATTTTAGCACGTTTTTCATAAAAGATGTTCGTTCAGCATGAAATTAAGTCTCGAATTTTCACGGGTTTTCTTAACCTTTGACCTCCCTTAAACCCGCCCTCGTGCGGGCATTACACCGTGTAATTTCAGGGGTCACGACCCTTGGCCCAAAATGCAAGCTGGCTGTTAAATCTCGTATAGAATTATTGATGAATCCATCATAAAGGGGAATTTTGGCTGAAATTGAGTCTTTTGGAGATGGTGATGCCCATGTTAGGATGTGTTGGCTTCAATGCTTTTTGGCTTAGTGCGAGCTACCTTTAAGACTTGAACTTGCCCAATATTGGAGGTTTGATGGTACACTGACTTAAGCCAGTCATGAAACAAACATCGATTTTACATTTTGCGCAGCTCTGCCATTATGAAAAGCGTCGGTATTCACCGAGTCAAATGAGCCAACAATTTGCACTTAAATGTGCTCAAAAAAGGGTTTTTCGCGAAAAAATATAACAATCTTAAGGCTAATATATTGCGCTTTTTCCTTGCTGTTTCTCTGCCAAACTGAGGCAAAATTGCTAAGGCTCAGCCATGTAGAGTGCATCGAAAATGGGGGAAACATACACGTTTATTTGCGAAAATTTCGTTTGTTTTTCATTGTATGTCTACAACGACACATTGCCGCCTAA
Source organism: Kryphioiulus occultus (assembly GCA_034687865.1). NCBI lineage: Eukaryota > Metazoa > Arthropoda > Diplopoda > Julida > Julidae > Kryphioiulus > Kryphioiulus occultus. Next base: position 5,527 of record JAQGAF010005788.1, on the reverse strand, counting down.
AATCACCATGGAAGTAGCTTTGTAAGGCAAAATGAATGCAGAATTTTGGTGAAAGATTGCGAAAATATGATTTTATTTGTGGAAATTTCCCGAGTTTCATAAATGATAAAACGTGTCGAAAATTTGGGCAAAACATTCTGAAATGCACTTATCAGAATTACATGTATGTGAGTAAATGTAACGCAGATATGCAGTATTTATACCTCTAGGATATATTTCTGTTTTTTGTGAAATTATTGAGAAATTTTGAAGGCAAATGAGAAGCTGCTCTTTAAATTAGTTTTGTTAGTGTCGTGATATTTAGCACATCTCTCAAATTGTATTTCGCAAATATGTGGATACTGCAAAAATGTGGTTCACTGTATTTGAAGAAAAATATTTTCAAGCTGCTAGCATGCTACCGAAATATTACACTGAAAATTTTCATACTTTCAATGGAAAATTTCCCAAATTTGTATACGTATCTGGAGCACCCTCATATGTATTAATTTACATGTATGACATGTAACTTACACGCTTAAAAACACGTAAAGCTCATGTTTTCGTGGTATAATTTTCATGTTTACCATCACAGGGTGGTCTAAAAATTATGAAACCATGATAACATTATCCAACTTCTCGAACACCATGTAATTCATCTCTTATCATATATTACCCAAATTTGTGTCCGTATCTGCAGCACCCTCACATGTTTTGATTTATTACATGTAGCTCACACGTTTAAAACATATTTACCTGGTATAATTTTCATGTTTGAATCACAGGGTGCCCTAAAAATCATGAAACTATGCTAACATTTCCCAGTTTTTCGAACACCCTGTAATTCATCCCTTATCATATATTACCCAAATTTGTGTCCGTATCTGCAGCACCCTCACATGTTTTGATTTATTACATGTTGCTCACACGTTTAAAACATATTTACGTGGTATAATTTTCATGTTTGAATCACAGGGTGTCCTAAAAATCAAACATTGCTAACATTTTCCAGTATTTCGAACACCCTGTAATTCATCTCCCATCATATATTACCCAAATTTGTGTCCGTATCTGCAGCACCATCACATGTTTTGATTTATTACATGTAGCTCACACGTTTAAAACATATTTACGTGGTATAATTTTCATGTTTGAATCACAGGGTGTCCTAAAAATCATGAAACTATGGTAACATTATCCAACTTCTCGGACTCCCTGTAATTCATCTCCCTTAAGGAAACATGTTTTGCAAATTATAAAAACAGTAGCTGTTTCAAGTAAATACTCATTTGTACTGATTGATGATATCGCTGTTGTAATACTTACACCAAATACGCTTTTGCTCAAACTGACGTTTCCGGTCTGGCATTGCCAGCAAACGGAAGTAGTTTTCGAGCTAATTCAAGTGATTTTTTTTTGGGTACAAAAATGGTCCTGGGAGAATCGTTAAGCACCCACTTCTTGGCATCATCCAATTGCGAGGATTATTGAAAAAGAAAAGTACTTAGGTTGCATTTTTCATCAGGATAAAGAAACAAACTCTTTTCCTTTGTATGGGGAGAAGCACCCGGATGAAATCTATAGTGACTCAGCGTCGACTCGATTCAACGAAAATGTGACGAAAAAAAATCGAGCACCAAATGAGATTAGGACTCAATCGACATTGAAGAAGAGATGAAACCTAGTTATGTGGACACCTTAGAGATGATGCTCTTTTTTTTCCTCTCTTTTTATCCAGAAAAAAAATTGGATGGCATTTTGGTCATTTTCTTGAAAAATTACAGAAGAATTTTCACGAATTGAAACTGGTAACAACTCATAGAATGCTGGTGTATGACCTGTTTAACATGTTTTAACCTGTTTTGCATATTACCAATTCATTGACTTCTCAAAGTCCTGACAGTTCTCATGAAATTTGAATGTTTTCATTTAATCGAGTTTATAATATGTGAGGTATTTAAGTAACGATTTTTGTGTATTTTAACGTTTGAAACATATACATACACGTACACTTAAATGTTTGTTCTATTGTTGTTCATGATGTTTGCATAGATTTCTATGGGATGGCATTTTAGTCATTTTCTTGAAAAATTACAGACGAATTTTCACGAATTGGAACTGGTAACAACTCATAGAATGCTGGTTTATGACCTGTTTAACGTGTTTTAACCTGTTTTGCATATTACCAATTCATTGGCTTCTCAAAGTCCTGACAGTTCTCTTGAAATTTGAATGTTTTCATTTAATCGAGTTTATAATATGTGAGGTATTTAAGTAACGATTTTATGTGTATTTTAACGTTTGAAACATGTAGATACACGTACACTTAAATGTTTGTTCTATTGTTGTTAATGGTGTCAGCAAAGATTTCTAAGTCACCAAATATGACGTATCATGGGAATGTAGTCATGAAATAACTTGTGTCCAGGATCAGCCCACTTCTGAGATATGTATGAGCTGCCAAATAATATTTCAGAAAGTGATAATTTCTGGAGCTACATTAGCTTTTTGGGGACATATTTGTTTGATTTCATGAGTAATACTACACTTTTAATTAGTGACAATGACTCCTGAGGCACCCTGTATACCGGTATATTAAGTATATATCACTGAATATATCGAGTTTAACTATAACATCGCTTATAACGAACTACAACATATAACCACATAACGAATTCCGCTTGTTCATAGCTATCTATATCGCATTTCTCATTATAACCAATCATAACGAATTGCATAATCGCCTATAACGAATTTTTGCTATGTCTTTACCCATATCGAATTCTGTTATTTCACCACAATCTATAACGAACTCTGTCACCACCCGTACACAATTTCGCTTCCCATTCAATTCAATTCAATTCTGCGTCATTTCAAAAATACATGTTCATGCCACGTTATAATATAATTTCGTTTTATTTTGCAGGGTTACTTGAAAACCTGGAAAACCTGGAATTGCCATGGAAATGGAAAGGCCTGGAAAGTCTGGAAAAGTTTGAAAACGTCAGTGTAATTCAACTAGGCAATGATGAATTTCACATGTCTAACACAAAAGTCAAGAGATGACAGGTAACGAAATTATCAATTTTTTTAAAAACAAACTAATCTATTTTTCCTGTCAACTTATGAAAATGTGTGTTCTATCTCCTGTTTATGTGCTGTACATGTAAAATCATGTAAAACCTGGAAAATCAGGAAAAGTTAGGAAAGTTGAACAGTTCCTCTCTGAAGGAACCATGTATAGCCGCCTGTAGCGAATTCTGCCACTTATATTGTATCTCAACCCACATTGAGTCTTGCTATATCACCACTTTTAGCGAATTTCGCTATATCCCCATCTCTGACAAACTCAATATATATCACCAACCATACCAAATTTCGCTTTCAATTCAATTCAACTCAATTCCCTGTTGGAAAATATAACACAAGTGATTGGGGTGTTGTACATCCACCTGTAACGAATTTCGCTCTTTCTCCGGATATAACGAAACGGATATAACGCTTTGCAAGCTGGAAACGTCAGGGAAAAGGTACGAAAGTTGAACATTTCATCTTTGAAGGAACCCTCTATATCCACCTGTAACGAATTCTGCAACTTAGATCTCAACCCATATCGAGTTTTGCTATATCACCACTTTTAGCGAATTTCGCTATATCCCCATCTCTGACAAACTCAATATCACCAACTACAGTATACCAAATTTCGCTGTCAATTCAATTCAACTCAATTCCCTGTCAGAAAATACTTCCCTAGTGATTGGGATGTGGCACATCTAACAAGTAGGTTGTATTGCTAATTTCCTTTTAACACCTGTAACGAGTTTCGCTCTTTCGCCGGATATAACGAAATTTCGCTATTTCACCTGATATAACGAAATTTCGCTATTTCACCTGATATAACGAAATTTTGCTCTTTCACCGGATGTAACGAAACTTCACCATACAAGGTGTCCCCAAAAATCCGACATTCCTTCACAAAATTTCGCCATACAGGGTGTCCCAACCGTTCATGCTCCCAAAACACCAACATTCCTTCACAAGAAAAGGGCCTCAAGGTTTTGTTTTCGCCCAATTCTCCGAGATAGGTCCTAGGGCCGCCATTTTGGCAGTCTTACGTGGCTCTTTTCTCTTTTAGACGCGCTGCTTTTAATTAAAAGCGAGCCAAGAATCGCCCTTTGGCGATGTTTTATTTATAAACGAAATGATAGAGGTCTAGATTTCTCTTCTCAACCAAACCTACGCAATGCTCAGCTACATGTTCATAGAGAGGTTGAGGGTAGGTGGGGCGGGGGTTCGGTTCGTAATAGCCGATTTAATGTAGCATGAGAAATATAATGAAAATGAATGTCTAAAGATGGAAAAGAAAAGAGCTGGGATAATTGCAGGACGAGTAGTCAAAGGGGGAAATTTTGGTGCCCTGAGAAATGTTGGTGGAAAATAGCAGGTGGAGTCAAAAACTAAATGAAATGGGGTGGGATGATAAGCAAAGGAACGAAACGCTAATTATTTCCTAGCTAATGAACGAAATGACGACGAGGAGAATACACGTTGCCTGTTTGTTTGGGGCTCCAGTGTATATATTAGGAGAAATTAAGGGGCATAAAATCGCACGGACCATTTAAAGGTTGTCCACACCGAAACGCAATAAAAGTTAAGAACCCTGCCTGCTTCGCCATTGGTCAGCAGGAACGTATATGATGCTCCTACTTGTTTCCTGATGAATTAAGGTCATCTCTTGAGTGATGAAATCACAATTTTAAATCCCACCCTCAGTTTGTGACTGTCCAAACCTGGTCAGAGTATGTCAGAAGTGGGAATTTGCAAAGGACCATTATACCCGGTCGTTTTATTCTTTATTGTCGAATTTTAAATTCAAGTTGATGATTGATATGTAGGCTGTGTACCGTGTGCGATCCAATGGTCAAGTGACCTTTGACCTTAGAATTCATTTTCAAAGGTCACTGCATTTTAAAATTCTCAACTGTTGCTCAAACTGAGTCCCAATTGGAAGGTTGTAGAGCATACTCGAATTAGTATAAATCACGTTTCATCTAATTTATTGGAATCGTGTACAAAGCAGAAAAATTAACATAAAATGGTGTAAATTTGACCTTGTAGCTTCAAGGGCACGCGCCATTTCTCCAGGACAATCTAACCGCATTATAAAAACGGTGACTGTGAACGAGTGCAAGTGCAATTCTTCCTATGTTTTCTTGTAATTAAATTGTCCTGGAAAAATGACGAGTGTCCTTGAAGCTACAAGGTCAAATTTACACCATTTTGTGTTATTTTTTGTGCTTTGCTCACAATTCCAAGAAATTAAATGAAACGTGATTTTCTGTATACTAATTCGAGTATGCTCTACACAGGGTGGCAAGCAAGTCCTAAAAGTCCAGAAAAGTCAGAAAAGTCCTAAATTCCCTAAACAATTGAAGAATTGTTGCAAATTATTATAATCCTTGTTCCAATTAAGTGTGAAGATGGTGGGAATTATAAAAATGTCTTTAATCCTTTTTGCTGGACAAGCTGATGTTGAACATGGTTTTTC